>PVHX01008276.1:0-84661 GCA_004024805.1 Geosciurus inauris | reverse complement strand
CAGGGGCACTCAACCACTGAGCCACATCCCCAGCCCTTTTTATATTTTATTTAGAGACAGAGTCTCACTGAGTTGCTTAGGGCCTCATTAAGCTGCTGTGGCTGGCTCTGAACTCACAATCCTCCTGCCTCAGCCTCCCCAGCCACTGGGATTACAGGTATGTGCCACTGCACCCGGCTAGTTTATATGTCATACAGTTGACCCGAGTGCACAGTAGAGTGCAAAGGCCACCCAGGGTCCAGTGAAGATTGCTGGGCCTGGGGCTGCAGGGAAGGCTGGGGGAGGGGGTCATGACGAGGAAGTAGCGCTTGAATTAACCAAGCTGGATGACGTCACCTCCCGATTTAAATGTGCTACTGCTGGCAAAACTCCACCCCAAGGGGTTAGGCCAAGAGGACATTAACAGACTGTCCATGAGAAGCAGCCTCATCATCGCCCCTACCCCCAGCCTGGTGAGCGCGGGGATGCAGAGCCTGGGGGTGGGGGGCAGACGGAGGCGACGTGGAGACAAATGGTACTTATTTGGCAGAACACAGCAAAGTTGATGAAGTTGATGTCAGTTTGAAGAACTTGTTTACCCAGGGATTGTGTGATTAATGACCACCACGAGGCTCGCGGGGCAGAAAGCTGAAGTTTGAAGTGAGGGGGGATTTCAGCATCTGGCTGTAGTCACTGCCGCAGGATGAAGTAAATCAATGTAAATTACCATCGGGATAGACAGCGTGTAATAAATGGACTAATTGATAGATTTGGGGGTTTCAAAAGCCCTCTCCAGCCCTAAAAGGTTGTAACCATGAGAAAAGATTGTCTCACACTTGGCCTTATTCTTTAAACAACACCTCAATGTAAGTAACGAGTTGTTTTCTCAGTTAAGCAGAAATCAGAGCTCATCCAGCCTCTGCCTGCCTCTGCTGGGTCGGACTCTCTCTGCACCTCCAGGCTGGAGGCTCGCTGGACTTTCCTCTTGCAGCCTTTCCTGCCTCAGCTGCCCTCTCCTGCCCCACCCCAGCCACTTGTGCCACTCCCTCACGCTAAGGTCCCCAGCATCGGCTCCCCCAGATGTACCAACCTGCAGCTCCTTCCTAAATGGCGGAGCATGGCGCACAGAGCAGAGGGAGAACAGAGGGCCGAGCCCGGAGGGGACTTCAGGAGAGGCACCACCCAGTCCCTGCTTTATAATTCAGCAAGTTGGGGGTCAAACATTCAGAGTTTCATCCTGGGCCGAGTGAGACCGGAGGGCTCTGTATGCACCTAGGAGGCCCCAGCCTCAACCTGTAGCCTCCCCCCTGTACATCCCCACGTGTACAGTAAGGCGTGAAGTGGTGACTGCACCTTTGCAAAGCCCTGGCCCAGGCTACTGGAAACTGACACCTGCAGTTGGTGGGACTTCCTCTGCCCAGGTGCACAGCGGCCGTAGCACTGTGGAAAGGGGGAGCAGGGCCCAGGGGACCAGCAGAGGGTGCCGCTGGGCCCATCCTCCCATTAGTCACCCCTGGGTACCGCAGGCGATCGGCTCCAGGATCCCTGCAAACGCCAAGACCTGAGGACGCTCCAGTCCTTTCTCTGAAGTGCCTTGGTGTCCACATCATCTGTGCACGGCCTCCCAGGCACTTCTCTTGTTCTGGAGAGAGGGGGTGCTGGGGATGGAACCCAGGCCCTCACCCATCCCCAGGCCCCGCAAGTAGAGTTTAAATCCTGTCTAGGTTACTCGTAACACATAGCATAAACGCTATGTAAACAGCTGTCATATTCTCTGTATTTAGGAAACCGTGACCTCAAACATCTGTACATTCAGTACAGCTGTGGTTCTTGCCGAGTATTTTCAATCTGCTGCTGGTGGCGTCTATGCTGTGGGCCCACGGATGCAAGGGCCAGCTGCACTTCTCTACATGAGCCACCGGCTGTACACAGAAGTGAAGGGGCTGGCCACAGCTGCACACACCCAGTGGCAGAGGACAGGGTGGAGGGAGGGGCCCCAACCTCAGGGCTCCGTGGCAGGCCTGGCCTAGCTCTGAATGGTGGCTTGGGGGACCATCAGTGCTAGTCAAGGTTTTCCAGGGAAGCAGTGCTGACTGGACACAAAGATCTATGAAAGACTATAATCACAGGGGCTGAGGAGTCCTGTGGTCTCCAGCTGAACACCAGAGGTCCAGGAGTGCTGGTGTCCACGGGCAGAAGATGGGGATCCATTCAAGAACAGCGAGTTTGCCCTCTGCCTTCTGGGTCTGCTCTGGCCCGGAGCAGTTTGGACAGTGCAGCCCACTGTGGGTTGGGGGTGCGGGGCATCTTCTCTACCCATCCTGACTCCAACGCTGCTCTCTCCAGAGACCACTCAGGGACACGAGGGCTGTGTTTCACGAGCTACTGTGGGCACCATTAACACCAGCCAAGTTGACACATGAAATTAAACATCCTGCCACTTTGACCAGCTTCCAGAGACCCAGCCACAACAGTAGCCTGCAGTTTTGAAGCTGGAGCTGCTGGGATGCAGGGAGGCTTGGACCCTGGGTGGAGGCCACAGGACTGGCCCCGGGTGCCTAGACTCCAGAGCTGCTGTGTTCCTGGGACACTGCCCAGGCTGGTGAGGTTCTAGGCTGCAGAAGTCCATGCACACACAATGCAGGGCTAGCCTCACCCCACAGCCAAGGTCTGCAGGGCACCAGCTGCACTGGGGTGACCTCTGCTGTCCCAAAGAACCCCAAGCCTGCAGCTGACATGGCACCACTCTGGCAACCACCGGCTTACCCAGTCCAAAGAGCTGGATGGCCCAGAGCAAGGCTTGCTGGAACCACCGCTACCCTGCAGCCCCAACCCAGGCTGCGCAGGCCCGCAGAGCACCCTCAGCAGGCCCGGTCACCTGGGCCACACACCTGGGCTGACCTCCAGGACCAAGCCCTGGGAGGGAGGGAGGGAGGGGTGCAGGGCCTCAGTGAGGAAGAGCCCCTCCCACACCCGCTGCCAACAGCTCCCAGAGCAGGTCCTCCGCCCAGCAGCGGCTGGAAGGCAGCGACACAAGAGCCCCACCCCAGGCCAGCCCCACTCCGGGAACCCAAGCTGCAGTGGCAGCTCAGTGCCCGGTGAGGTCAGGGGAGAGCCCAGCAGGCACAGGGCAGGAGGGGCTCCCTCACAAGCCAACCAGCCCACCGTCCCCGACACACACGCAGTGTACCAGAAACCACTTCTTTATTCCAACCCCAGTGTCCCACCCCAGACCCAACCCCTGGGCTCCAGCTCTGCTCAGGGACCATCAGTTTCTGAACTTGCCCACCAGGGGCTTGGACGGCCAGGCGCCCAGGCCCTGCTGGTCCAGGAGCAGGGAGAGCTGCTGGCGTGCCTCCTGGTAGGGCCCCACCTAGGGAGAGAGGTGGCATGAGGGGCCCTTGCCAGGTAGGGGAGGGTGGGAGGAAGGGGGCTGGAGAGGGCACCGACCTTGGCAGCCTCGTAGGTCTTCAGGGCCAGGAGGTGGGGCTTCCCCAGTGCGCAGGCTGCCCGGCGAAAGGCCCGGAGAAAGGCGGCCTTGCAGAGGCGGGAGGGAGGCCCCAAGGCAGCACTGAGGGGGACAAGGACAGGGGAAGTGAGGGAAAAGAGGGCAGGTTGCCCATGTGCATTACCAGCATCTGGTCCCCACAGTGACAGTGTTCCCAGGCACAGCTCCAGCCCTCTAGAACTGGGGTCCCCCGGGTCCCCCAGCCCGCCAGGGGCCTCCTCACTCAGCCTTCACGCGCCCTGTGGCCACGTCCACGACTTCCACGTCTGGGTCCCCCAGGCTCCAATTGAGGCTCAGGCCGTGGCAGTTGTTGGGGATGGGGTTGGAGGGGGCCACCGGGGGCCCTGAGAACAGGTGCAGGGTGGTCCGGACATAGGGAGGTGGCAGGCGTGACCCCAAAATGCCATCCAGGCTGGGCCGGGCATGGATGGCCCTGCTCAGAGTTGGGGGGTCGTGGCAGGGGTCAGCTGTGGAACAGAGGCACAGGGCACAGTCTGAGTCACCGCTGCACCTCCCCACTCCACCCAGAGCCCACTCTGCCTGCCCCCTCTCTTGCCCTCACCCAGAACGAGGCTGGTGGCATAGAGAGGGGGCAGGAAGTGGGCCAGCAGCGCACCACCCAGCCCCAGCACTGCCCAGCGTGCCAGCTTGTCGCTGGCCGAGAGGCAGCCCACATGGGTGTCACGGAGCGCAGGCGCCAGGTAGGACACCGGCTTCAGTTGTCCACGGACATGTGCCTGCAGGCGGAAGGACGGGCTGTGCAGAAGGTTGCCTTCTGAGGACAGCGGGAGGCTGCAAGGCAAGCAGGCGACAGCGACCCAATCAGGGGCATTCCCTGATCCTGTCATCAGACAAATGGAGGCGCCCCATCCCAGGAGGCCCCACATACTAGATGTCATGGGCTGCTCCCTTGGGGGTGTTGCTGACATAGAGGTGCAGGAAGATCCGGGGCTTGAGGGCAAAGGGGGATGCAGATCCAGGCTGGGGGGCCAGCACAGACCGCTCCTTGCCCTTGGCACCCCCCTTCGTTGCCAGCAGGAGCTGCCGGAAGAAGAATCTGGAATGACAGGCAGAGGGGCAGCTAGGGCTGCTGTCCTGGCCAGGGCTACAGCAGAACCTACCCCACCTGCCCCACCTCAGCAGGGCCCTGCGGGCGATGACCAGTCCGTGACAGTCGTGGAGCTGCCGGCCGGAAAACTCCAGCCAGCCAGCACAGCAGCTGCTGCCGGTGCCCAGTGCCACCACCTGGTAGATCTCCTTGGCATGGCCCCTGGCCCCTGGGACCTCTGCAGGGAGGAACAGAAAGGGCTCAGCCTAGGGCAAGAAGCCCCAAGGGGCCTGCAAGGTGCCACAGGGGACAGGACCATCCCTACCTCTCTCCAGGATGACTGCAGCCACTGTCCCCTTGCAGGCCCAGTATGGCGAGTTCTCTTCCAGCAGGCGGTCCAAACCAGCGCTGACCACGGCTGCACAGCGCTGCTCATGTGTCAGGATGTTCTCTGTACGAGGGCCAGAGGAGGTGGTGGGACCCACAGGCCATGCCCCTCTCTCACACACCCAGGGGCTTGGGCCAAGTACACCTACCTACGCTCAGGGAGGGGAGAGGAGGCTGGCCGAGGGTCTCAGGAGACTCTGAAAGAGAAAGAAGGGAAGCCAGTCACCTCAGGTGCTGGGGTCTGCCTTCCCATCCTTTGGGAAGTCAACGGGAAGAGGAGGCTGTGTCCACCTCTCAGAATCAAAGTTCCCTGAGCTTCTGCTCTAGCCCATGCTGGGGCAGGACTTCCAAAAGCCCTGCAGCAGGGGTCAGCACACCCCCTACTGACACCCGGTGGTCCTTGCAGCAACCTGTCCCCCTCACCACCACACACATCCAGAGCTGCGGCAGGCAGCCTCTCCAGCAGGCTAAGGCTTGGTCACCTGGGCTCTCCAGCTGACTGTGGAGGTAGCGGAGGGCGGAGAGTGCCGCCTGCTGTTTGGCTTCTGTCTTGTTGTTCGCGGTGCCTGCAGGGCAGACCACCCCATCCAATTCCGCACACACGGAGAAGGGGAAGCAGGGACCTGTGGAAGGTGGCAGTGAGGAAGGCGCCTCCTTGCCTGTGCTCCCATCTGGGGCTTTCCTAGGAGGGGATGCCTCACCTACTCCCTTCCGCCCACCTGCAGAGACAGAGGCTCTCCTCTAGGCTTCCTCTTGACATCTGCCATCGAGGACAGCCAGACTGACAACCACCTTAACCCCATCCCTGGCTGGGGATTCTACTGACAGGTGCTGTAAGATCCTTTGCATGCTCGCTAACTCAATGGAGTCCTCATCAAACCCTCTGAAACAAACAGGGATAAAACCACTGTGCAGGTGACGCACAGAAAGGGTAGCATGCTGGGAAGTGGAGCAAGGTCTGCCTCCAGACGCCATGCAATGCTGTTTTCAGGGTGAAGACTCCTGAGCACAGAGGACAGCTCTCTGCCTGCCACTGACACATCCTTTTATTTCTTCCCCTCCCCATATTTGAAAGATATTTCTGAACAACACCATCATTTCAGGTGTCTCTAATAACACAAAGAGCTGAAAATCCTAAAACCAGGACCACCTGGTCAAGGGTGGGGACTTATTTAAGCTCACAGTCTTGCTGCTTGCTTCTCAAAAGCACTGGTCTTTTGGAAAGGATCCCACTTCGGCAACCCTCATTAGCACTGAGATACATGACGCTGTCAGGGCATCAAAACCAGCAAGGAATGTCGACATCAGAAAACCATACATGGCAACCCTCATAGCAATAGCCGAATGAGGCAAAATCATTGGTGAAAATCACAAAGTAACAGTGCCATAGGGACAGGATATTTAGCTTCCCCTCAAATGACTTATTAAGCACAAAGGGGAAAGCGAAGATGCCTGGCAGATGCCACCCTAATCAAACCCTCTCCTTAACATCACCAGTTGAAGGACAAACGGATTACACATCTCCTGATGGGGTGCACTGCCAGAATATGACATCACCGATAACCCACAGACTGAGCCTAATCCTGAGAAAACAAGCTGTCCAAATTGAAGGACAGTTTATAGGATGACTGGCTCTTACTCTTCAAAAACATCAATGTCCTGCAAGACAGTAGAATGCTTTCAGATGAGAGATTATAAGATGTATGACAGCCAAGTGTAATATGTCATGCTGGGATAGAAAAACATGGCCAAGGGGGCATTATTGGGACAAACCGGCAAAATGTAAATGTGAATGATAATTAGATGAGTGTTGCATCAATGCTAAGTTGCCAGAATTTCATCACCGTACTGCAGTTACACAAGCCATGTCCTTGTTCTTAAGAGACATACGTTACTGTGCTTAGGAATAAGAGGCATGGTGTCTGCAATTAACTTTCATATTAAAACTGTTTAAACTGGGAGTTGGGAGTGCATTGGGGAAGACAAATGGACACAGTAATGACTACACCTATATGTCACGTATAAAATATTGCAAATCGTGCTTAACAATGTCTCTGAAGTCAAGTCGGGGCTGGCCCTCATTCAGGAATCCCCAGTACTGGCATGGCAGCATCCCCAGTACTGGCATGGCAACTGTAGCTGCGCAAAACTGGTCCTTTAAAGTGGGTGCAGAAAGGCTGGGTGGCTCGGGGCATGTCCCTTAAACCCCTGGGCACCCGATGGGAATAATATCCATCAGCCAAGACCCTGCCACGGCCGGATGTCTGCTGAGGCTGGTCCGGCTGTGCGCTCTAGTCGGCCTAGAGGCCCGGGCTGGGGTCCAGCCCAGTGCCCCTCTCTTGCTTCACCTGGGAAGGGCAAGTAGGGGCCCTACTGCGCCCCCACCCCGCAGCCCGTCCCACCCAGGCCTCACCTGCCACCGGGTCCTCTCGGAAAGTAAGGGAGACACCCAGGCCTGCCGCATACTGCGCGAGCGAGGCCACCGCCTGGCCAGGGGGCGGGTCTCTGAGCGGCAGGTTCAGCGACCGGACCGCAGTGGGGAAGTCGCCCGCGGGCCCCGACACCCTCGGGAACCCTCCCGGGCGCGCCTCGGGGTCCTCCCGTGCCCGCGCCGGCCCGGGCTCCCCGACCCCAGCCCCGCGCCCGGCAGCCTGCGAGCCGCCCTCCGCGTCCTCCTCGGCGCCGGCGGCGGGTGCGGGCCCCCAGGCCTCCTGGCCCAGGCCGGCCGAGGGTCGCCAGGGGCTGGACCCGGGGCTGATTTGCAGCGAGGCCGCCAGGCGGGGCTTCTTGCGGCCGCCGTCGTCAGAGGCCGCACTGGCCGGCGACGCCATGCCTGGACACGAGGGCTGAGAACGCTGAGGACCCAATCTAGCGCCAACCGCGCGCTTTTACACGCGGGCCGGCTCCCCACGTTGTGAGCACGTGGCTGACAGCGTGCCTCTAGCTCCGCCCCCACACAGCACTGGCCAATGAGGGCCCACGGAGCTGGAGGGCGGGGCACAGCACGGCCAATAGGAAAGCCAGCCTCCCGCACAGCCTGGGCCAGCTGCAGACCAGGGCTTTTGCAGCACAGCCCAACGTCCCACCCCCGCGGGCTAGTGGGCGTGGAGCCAGGTCCGGTGAGGGTGGGGTCCCCTCGATCAGCCTCTTCTGCCTCGAGTGGGCCTGGAGGATGCGAAACCAACCGAGAGGGTCTGGGGGCTCCTCGCCCAGCTTCACATTAAAGCTCCTGCTCCACAACTGCTCCAAACCGCGGCCCCCTGCTCCAAACCCTGCAGCAGCCCCACGGAATCATCATCCGCTTTTAAAAACTAACCTGTCGGCCTTTCTGAATCTAAACAAAATTATTTACTAGCCAAATACTAGCTCTTGGGCACCTTGTCTTTTCCCAGAAGGGATTTTAACTTGTAGTGCCTTAAGGTGAGGGGCTTGAGGCTGAAGGAGAGATAAGATAAATAAAGAGAAAGCCGGGATGAGGCCAGCTCACATAAGGCCGGCTATGATGCGATACGAATTCGCTCCCGTGGGCTGCCTGGGTCACTCTGAATCGTACAGCAGCCAGTTACTGAGAAAGCATGACCACTCGGCACAAGTATGTGGCTGCTGTTGCTGCTACTGCAGCTTGGACTCTTGATTCTGAAAATGCGCATCAGGATGTAACACTGGGTACTGACGACACACGAGAACAGCTGGTGAAACAGGAACGTCTGGCTTCCGAAGAGTGGGTGTGGTTGGCTGGGGAGACTCAACCTTCCACACGTGTCAAGGATCAGCATCAGGAAGAACGATTCCATCGTGGGGCGGGACGTCAAGAGTGGAACGAGGCCTCAGGGTTGATAAGACAGTGCTGCGGGTGTTCAGAAATGGCTGCACGCATCTACAGAGACTTGAGCAGAACTGCCAAACCCAGATGCCTCCCAAATGCTCACCCAAGGAGGGTGGGCAAATGAATGGTGACAGAATCATTGAACGGAGGATTAATAATTTTAAAAGAAAGTACCGCAGCATGCACAAGGCTGTGTCTCACAATTCCAATTCTGTAAAGTTCTTGAACAGGCAGATTTGTGATAAAAGTCCCAATCGTTGTTACTTTGTGGAAGGGGATTGATGGTCAGCAGCTCCAGGAGACATTCTTGAGTGACCATGTCCTCTCTTGATCTGGGAGGTGACCGCATGGCTTTATACCTGTGTAGAAAGTCAAGCTGCACACTAGGATGTGTGCACTTTACTGCATGGTGGATATAGGTTAGTAAAGGCAAACTGATCACAACTTAGAGAAAGGAAGGAAGGAGGAAATAGAACTGGCCTCCCAGTGCCATGGGTGTCTTATGAGGGTGATGTAGAACACCAGTGTAGAAGGCAGGACAGTGCCCCCACACACAGTGTCCACATCCTAATCCCAAGAACCTACTAATATATGTTATTTGGCAAAGGGCAATTAAGGTTTCTAATTAGTTGACTTTAAAATAGGGAGATTATCTTGGATTATCTGGATGTGATCATTGTGGACACAAGAGTCTTAAATGGGAGATGGAAGAGTCACAAGAAAGAGTCAAGTGGCCGTGCCAACTTTGGGGATGAAAGAGGGCTGAGCCAAGGAATGCAGACAGCTTCCAGAGGCTGGAAAAGGCAAGACCATGGGTTCTTCCCTTACAGCCTCCAGTACGCACGCGGCCCTGCGGACACCCTGACTTCAGCTGGCTGAGACGTGTGTTGGACCTCCGACCTCCAAATCTGTAAGATACCATGCTGTCTTAAGCTGTTAGATCCGTGGTAACTTATTACAGCTGCAATAGGAAACGGATCTCACTGGTCTTCAATTATTTTGCATGCATACTCCCTAAAATAATTCTGAAAACCTGTGTAGCCCCAATTTTTAATCACAAATTGAAATACTTACAAAAGCTGTAATTCCTGATTTGATATAATCATCCTTTAAATATATTTCCTCAAATCCATAGAGATGCAGTCTTAGCTCATCCCATTTATGTAAAATTCACGCCCAGGTGACTTAATTTGCAAAGCCCATATCAGTGTCCAAAGAGGTAAGTCGGACTTCCTATTGGAAACAGCCGGACTTCATTATTCAATCTAAATAAATTTCTTCTTATTTTTCCAGAACAACCGTTTCATTCCATTCCCTCTGTTATCAATTCAATATTGATAACACCTGCTGTTATAGTTGTTTGGGATTTATCAAGGACCACCCCAGATGGAAGAGTCCCTGCCTTTGTAGAGGAACTTCTGAGGAAGAACCTTCTGTTTCTTAGATAGCTAAGAAGGCCATGGCCTAAGAGTTCAAAATCTTGATAGGCATCATGGCCATCAGTATTTCTCTTTTGAAAAGATTTTTTATGGAAATATACCTATAGAAATGTACACAGACTATTCAGTGAATTTTCACAGACTGAACACAACCATGTAGGCCAGCGCTCAGATGAAGAAATAATGTTGTCAGTCCCCAAAGCCCCCCTCCTGCACCCTTCCACCCTCACTTGATGCTGAACTTGTTTACTTAAACTTACGGGAGGCTACGCCTGTAGGAGGTCTGCCGTTTAGAATAACCTCTTGTGCAGTGCTCATCCTAGCACAATGCTCCATGATGGGTAATGACCGAGAAAGGGAAGATGAGAAAGGACCCTCTAATTCTGAGGACCTCCCAGATAGAACCCATACAGATGGAAGCTGGGCATCTGCAAGTTGATCCTTTAAAGTGGTGGTTCTCAAACTGTGGTACCAGGACTGGCAACATCAGCCTCACCTGGGTACCTGTTAGAAATGCAAACTACAGTGCCACATTCCAGACCTGCGGCTCAACCCGCTGTTGTAACTGGTGCTGCTCTGATGCACGTTTGTTAGAGAACTACCGAGCCCGGGTGCTGGTGAGATCTGTGATTGGGCGCTGATTCTCAAAGCAGGGCCTCCAGCCGAGGCAGCGTCACCGGGGAACCTCCCGGGCCGCAAGACGCTCACGTTTGAGACCCACGGCCTGAAGCGGCCCCTGTCGGGCCGCCGCGGCCCAGCGTCGCCCACTCCCGGGGCATCTGTGGCTCTCGCCACTGTAAAGCCAGCTCCTAGGGTGACCACCTAGGGCCAACGCAGCGCCTGGCTCCGAGTGCGTGCCCAGAATGTGTCGGATCACGGTAGCCCTCCCGGCCACCTGGGCGACAGAAAGCTGGTGGAGCCGCGGTGGGATTCGAATCCAAGTCCGCCGGGCCGCCAGCGTGGGGGACGCGCGTTTCATTCTACCGCCCACGCGTCGCCTCCACGCGCGTCCCCCCTCCGCCCAGGAGGCGGCGCTCGAGGACGCGCGCGAGGCTGGGCGGGGCGGGACTTCCTGCTTCAGGGAGCACTTCCGGCCGACCCGGAAGGCGGTGGGCTGCCGCGGCCGGGGGTCCCTCCGCGGGCTGCGACGCTGGGTCTCCGCCTTCTTGCTCGCTCGTGGCGCCGGAGTCCGGCGGAGGTCGCGCGGGTCCCTTCCCCGACGACACCCGAGGCCGGCCGCGTAAGTGCGCGCCCCGTTTCGGGCTGTGCGGCTCCGTTCTGACGCCCGGGCCGGGGCTCGCGCGGGTCGCGCACGTGCTCGCGTGCGGGGGCCCCTGGGCGAGCGCAGGGGGCCGCCCGCGCCCAGGCGGGAGGGTAGGCAGGCGAGCTGCGAGGGATTCCCTGCCGCGGAGGCTGAGGATTTGTGGGCGCAGGGCGGGCCGGGGCCTTGCCTTCAGCGGAGAGCAGGTGCAGAGGCCCTGTGGTGGGCGGCATGGAGAGAGGGCGTGTGCGTGGAGCCCGGGCACCGCAGGGCGGCCGCGACCCTCCTCGTGTGTCTTCCCACTTAGCGGGAATGGTGCTGCCAGTTACTTAGGCGGGTCTTCACAAGCACCCTGCCGATCACCTCCTGGTGCGGTCCACCGGCTCACCTGTCCCACCCTCTGATAGGGAAAGGAAAATGATAGCAGCAGCCAGGCCACTGGGACTCAGGGATGAGTTAGATACCGCCCCAGCTCTCCAGAGAGCTCTCAGCCGGCCAAGGAGATGGGCACACAGATCAGCGGCGGTGAGACCCGAGGACCGCGAGTCGGTTCCTTGACAATTACTGCAACCGTGTGACGGGCTCTGCTCAGTGCTGAGGGTCCATGGATGTCCAGCGGCTACAGAATAAACTGACGAAATGCAGCAGGGGTTCCACAGGGAAAGATTTTTGCTTTCTAAGACTCTGTCGAGAGTGTTTGCTTTCGGACGCTTGTCCCGCATCCTTGGTTCCCTGAATTCTGCAGGGGCAATAGAATAACGCGCTCAGCTCTGTGTCTAACATGCTGCACTTGGTGCTGCTATTTTTGCTAATAAAAAAGAGGAATGACGGGACTGCTGGTACTTACAGAGGACTGTGACTATCCAACCCCTTTGACGTACGCTTCTTTCTAATCAACGCTGTGCATTTTCTGAGACACATTGTGCTTGACTTTGAGAGGACAGATGAATGATGTTCAGTCCCTAGTTTGGGAGGTACTGGAGCTCATCCTTGGGAGTATTGTGTAGAGATGTTCAGTTACAGTACCTCAGTGCTGTGACGGGAGCAGATCTCTCACCACCTGCCCGCCTTCATCCTCCTCCACACTCCTCATACATTTTGTTTCTTGCTGTCCTGCTCCAGGGCTTTCAAACCCACTGGTTGCTGTACCTGCAGCCCTCTTCCCAGGGGTGCACCTGGCTGTCCCCCTCCTCGGGTTCCATGTGTACTCCTCAAGAGTCTTTCCTTGCCTACTGCACCTTGCCTGTCACCGCCCACTTCCTCGTGGAAGGCAAGGTGGGTGGTTTACCTGTAGCCCTGCTTGCCTCTGGCCCTAGGCTGCATGTTCATGTGGGTTTATTATCTGCTTCCTCAAGGAAGGCACACTCCTTGAGGGCACTCTCGCTCTCCCCAGGAGCCCTGGAAGCCTTCTCTGGAAACGTGGGTGTGACGTGAGGAGCTTGTTTTTCAGGATGGACTTCCCCAGCTCCCTCCATCCCTCGTTGTTTACGGCTGGCCCCCTTGGTATGAGTGATGCCCCTGACCTGTCCTTCATGTGCAGCTGGAGAGATATTCTGACACTGCCAGAATCCCAGCCGCAGCGTGCCAAGGTGAGGATGGGAGTAGGCTGCTGATGGCTTGGGTGGCCCCTTCACTCGGTCCTTGGGTTAGCGCTCACACCCACTGGTGCAGGTCGAGTGGGGTGCAGCGACAGACCTACTGAGACACAGGACAAGGCAGAAAACCTTCCTTTGGTGTGATGGGTTCCTCAGCAGGAGCTATTGGCCCCCCTTTCCTGCTTTCCTCTCCCCAAACTTTGATTTCTTCATGTTCAGCAGACATTTGTCAAACAGTCCCCACTCTGCCGGAGCTGCTGTTAAGCCTTAGGAGCACAGCGTGACTAATGACTAAGTCAGACCATCCCTGCCCTCGTGGACTGAGGGTCAGGGTGAGCGAGTGTCTCCAAGTGAAAAGAGCAGTGCACAGGGTGCCACAGGGTTTGGTTACAGCAAAACCAAAGGGGTACTGAAACCAAAGCAGACCTCCCCGGGCTTCTGCTGGTGCTTCAGGAAGGACACGCCAGGCAGAGGCACGCAGATAAGCAAAGAGAGACAGGCAGGACCGTCCAGGGGGCCTTTGAAAAAGGTGGGTTTGACGGGCCAGCCCAGTGGTAGGAGGTGCAGTGGCCCGCCAGGCTCCCAGAGTGAGTGACTCTGAACTGGAAGCCAGAAGCAGTGGGATTTGGTCAGCCAGCTGTGGTGCAAGGGACTTCCTCGAGGGCCAATGCCAGAGGTGATCAGAGAGGAACTCTGGAGTCAGTCTGCTAGGTTTCAATCCCAGCCCTTCTCTGTACTGTCCTTGTCGCTGAGGGCAAGTGACGGTTGCCCTGCGCCTCAGTTTCCGCATCAGGAAAATAACGACATTTGTGCCACTTTTGTGGGGTGTGGTGGAGTCTGAATGAGTCGTGAGGTAGGAGCTTGCACAGTGCTGGTCAGGTGCACGCTTAGGTGCCGCCATGGTGTGTTCCCTCCAGGATGCCGTACTGCACTTGGCCAAGGATCTGCTGTGGGAGCCGACAGCACCTGGGCCCCTGCCTCTGCTGCCTCCCGGTCCTGGTAAGGGTCCCTCTCCTCTGGACTCTCCACAGCCGTCTCTCCTGTCACTGCACAGCCCTGCCTCTTCGTGCCTAGACCTTCCCCAGCTCTGCCAATCATCTGCTTCCCTGGGGTCTTTGGTGACCTCCCAGAAGACCTCCAGTCCCCTGGCCCACCTTGGTGCCCTCCCAGTCCTTTCCCTACCCCTATTCTTCTCTCAGATCCCTGGGACCCTGGTGTGACTGCCCAGGACCTCCTTTTCCGAGGAGGTTACCACTACCGGAGGCAGCCCCAGGTTGTGCTAGATGTGACTGAACAGGTGAGTGGTCCCACAGCAGGTGGTGCTTCATGGCCTGGGGCTTCAATGACCTGGCCCCTCCAGTGACCTGGCCCCTCCTTCCCAGCTCAGCCGGTTCCTGTGGGATCATGGGGACATAGCTTTTGCACCCCTGGGGAAGCTGATGCTGGAGAATTTCAAACTGGAGGGCGCCCGTGTGAGTAACCCCAGCCAGCCTGGGGAAGGGCACCCTTCCCCACCTTGCCCTGAGCCCCAAGGTGTGGGAGCTTGACGAGGCCTTTCCATGCAGAGCCGCTCCAAGAAGATGACAGTGGTCAGTGTGAAGAGGCTGCTCCAGGACCTTGGTGGACACCAGCCCTGGGGGCAAGTGGCTAGTGAGAAAGCTTGAGGGGTAGGCCTGGCTGGTGGTGGGCATGTGTAAGGAGCTGTTTCCCTCACATTCTTCCCGTACCCCCACGCAGCACTCAACTCCAGCTAGCCTGGGCATGGCTGCGTCCAGGGGTTCAAGGTTGATAGGACTGGTCTCACTGTTGTCTCACCTGCTTGCCTCTGCCTGACTTAATTCCTAGAAAGACTGTTTTCAAGTGGCAGCATGATGGCTTATGAGTCCAAAGAGTCAGTGTCCTTCCCGAGGCACCAGAAGGACTTTGGTGACTTGGCTGGGGTCTCACACCCACCTGTGAGCCACTCACTGCAGGGCAATGACGTGCTCGCCCAGGTTGGGCCACAGGACTGCGCCTTGGTCCCAGGAACAGGGTGGGTGGTTTCCCAAAGAAAGGAATTCTAGGTAGAACTGTGTTCTCTGCATCTGGCCCGCCTCAAGTCCCTTCCCCCCCCCCCCATCTCTGCCTGGTCGTGACCCTCTGCTGTCCCCAGGTGTCCTTGGGCATGCATCAGCCATCGGCAGCGCCGCTTCTCCATCCTCGGGGGCCCAGTGCTGAACAAGTCGGTGTCGAGGCTCCTGGGCAAGCTGCTGCACGAGGAGCTGACCCTGCGCTGGGAGCAGCTGCTCCTGGACGAGGCCTTCACTGGGGGTGCCTTGGCCTGGGTGCCTGGAAGGACAGCCCGGGTGGGCCAGCTGGTCTACCCTGCAGGAGGTGCTCTGGACAAACTGTGTATCCTTTCTGCTGGGTGGGAGATCCCAGCCCCCCCAACCCCTGTGGTGAAGGAGGTGCTCCTGGTGTGGTCCAGGGCAAGGGTTGGTGATTGGGGGGCTTGTGGTGACCAGTGCTCATACGCGGATCCTTAGCTGAGGCTCAGGTTTCCAGGAGGTCAGTCTGACCTCAGGTGGCAATCCTCGGGTCCTTGGGGACCCTGGGTGCATCCAACTGCGGGGACCTGTCCGCCAGGTGGTGACCTGCACCGTCCAGGGAGAAAGTAAGGCCTTCAGGCACCCCCCTCCTCTCCTGAGCCACTGCTCAACCCCGAGCCTGACCCCTCCGTCCCCTCCTCAGGTCTGCTGGCTGTCCGCTCTGACTACCACTGTGCCGTGTGGAAGGTCAGTAAGCAAGAGCCGCCAACCCCACTGCAGACGCTGCAGGTTGAGAAGGGGGCCACAGGGGTCAGTCTCAGGTGAGGGCGAGTCAGTGGCTGTTGGCAAGGTACGCCTGGGAGAAAAGCCGGTTTCCTAAGGCTAATCACACTGTGCCCCGTAGCCCTCACCTGCCCGGGGAGCTGGCCATCTGCAGCCGTTCTGGAGCCGTCTGTCTGTGGACCCCTCAGGATGGGTAATGCCCCTTCCCCACCAAACTCTGCACCCAACAAACAGACCCATGGCCCACCCTAGGTGGCACAGTCTGACCAAGGCCAGGTCATCCCTGGTCTTCCCCTCAGCTCCTCTGTACCCCCCAGACCCCCTCCCACAGATTGCCCGTCTCTCCAAGGCTGCAGCAAGTCTACAAGGACCCTGAGACCCTTGTGTTCCGGGACCCTTCTCCTTGGCGCTGGGCAGACTTCACCGCCCACCCTCGGGTGCTAACAGTGGGTGACCGCACCGGGGTGAAGATGGTTGACACTCAGGTATGGGGGAGGGGCCAGAGACCTCCCCGGTGGCACAAGAAGCAGCAGGGTGAGGCTGGTGCTGCTCCCTGGACCTGGGAGGCTGACCCTGTGCTCCCCCAGGGCCCGCCGGGCTGCGGACTGCTGCTTTTCCGTGGGGGCGCCGAGGCCTCCTGTCAGAAAGGAGAACGTGTCCTGGTTACCCAGTACCTGGGGCAGGCCAGCTCTGACTGCCTTCCTCCCACCCTCCACCTCATCTGTACCCAGGTGAGCCGCCTACAGCAGCCTCGTGCAGAGTCTCGGTGTTTGCTAGAGCCCTGCCAGCCCAGAGTCACAGACCCTGAGGACTGAGTGTGCCGAGATAGCCCGTGGAGTGGCAGGGGGAGGAAGCCCCATGGTCCTGTAGGCTCCAGGGTGGCGTGGGGCCTGGGCATCTGTGCAAGGCCCACAGTCCCTGCTCTATAGGGCCGGGAGGAGTCCTGAGGTTGCCCTGAGGTTGCCTGAACGTCTGCCCTCTGCCTGCCCGTCCCCCACCAAGGACTCCAGGTGTTAGCTGTGTCTCTGGCACAGATTCCAGAGTCAGGAAGGCCAGGTGGGCTTCTGAGGAGACTGCGCCTCTCCTGGGAACAGTGTACCCACTGTTCTTCGTTCTGCCTGCTCGGATTGGCAATGGCACCGCCTTTTCAGGATTTCAGGGCTGGGCGGTGAACTTAGGGGCACTTGAAGGCCGTTCAGAGTGCTGCCACTTGGGGGTTTGCACGCATCCAAGCACCATGTGGGCCTGGAACGGGCCCCAGGCCACCCTCTCCAGGTGTCGAGCCATCACCACCTCCTACCTCCCCCTCTGCCCCAGCTTTCGCTTTACCTGATGGATGAGCGCCTCCCCCTGGTGCCAGTGCTGAAGTGGGACCACGGCCTCCCTTCCCCGCCCCTGCTGATCCACCTGCTGCCTCCCCCCAACCCTGGCTGCCCGCAGCCCTTACTCCTGGGAGGCCAGGGGGGACAGCTCCAGCTGCTGCACCTCACAGGTGAGGTCTGGAAGGGCGGGAAGGGTGCAGGAAGGTGCATGGGGCCGGGGCCTGGTGTGACCCCAGCTGTGTCCTTTCTTCAGGAGCCCGGTCCTCCGCACCCCGGCTGGCAGGGCCCCCACAGTCTCTTCCCTCCAGGACTGATTCCCTCTCTGCATTTCCCCTACTGGAACCCAAGAGCCAGAGGCTGTTGCAGGAGCGTCTGGAAGCACCAACCATAGGTGTGCTGGGCGGGACACCAGCTTGGGGACAGTGGAGATTTCCTGCCAGGGCAGACAGGTCACAGTCCTTTCTTCTCCAGGTCTAGCCGCCACCGTGGCACACTCTGCCTCTGTGCCAAACCTGTTGGTCTTCCAGCTCTCCAAGGCTGGGGACATCTTCTTCCAGCCCTTCCACCTCCATGGAGACCCTGGGCCCACTTTGCCTGCACCCGAGGCCACGGCATCCCCCCAGGACCCACCTCCCAAGCCTCTCACGCCCTCCTGGAGCCCCCAGGCTGTTGCCCGCTGCAGCCGCTGGCTGGAGGCCCTGCTGGAGGTGCCCCCTGCCCCTGCTGTGTGGGCTGCACCCACCTTCTCCCACCGCCGTCTTGTGGGCCCAATGGAGCCACAGAAAGATGCAGGGAGAGTGCCACAGAGTTTCCGGGTGGCCATGGCTGAAGGGCGGCTCCTGCAGCAGAGGGACCTGGGCTCACTGCCCAAGGCAGAGCCACCCCCTGCTCCTGAGTCAGGTCCACAGGATGAGCTCACCGAGCGCTTGGGGGCAGCCTGGGAAGGCCGAGGTGCTGCCTGGTGGGAGAGGCAGCAGGGCAGGACCTTGGGGCCTGAAGGCCGGGCCAGGCGGCCCAAACGCCGGACTCAGCTGTCTAGCACCTTCTCCTCACTCACCAGCGGCTTAGACCTCCCAGATGCCAGCAGTCCCCCTCACAGCCCAAACCAGATGTCCTCAGAGTCCAGGCCTCACTCTACAGGGGCCCCACACTCCCAGGAGTTGAGTCAGGAGCCATGGCCCCCAGGCATCCCCTTGGAGCGGCGGCAGACCCTCCGCGACTACATGGCCAAACTGCCACTTCTAAAGGACACCCTGGAACATACCCCGACACCCCCTTCCCAAGCCTCCAGTGCCCAGGCAGCCCCCTCCCAGCAGCACACCCCTGCCCTCTCCAGCTCTCGGCCCCCAAGGAAGAAGCCGCGCATGGGTTTCTGAGGCTTGTGCCTGGGCCAGCTGGGCCTTCCTAGGGGACTTGGAAGAGTCATCCCCAGGGCCTGGACCTGTCCAACTCTTGAAGGTCTGTGGCCATGGGAGACCCAGCAGTGACGTGGGACCAGGTCAGAAGAGTAGGCCACAAAACAGTCCACAGGTCTTCCTGGAGGCCAGAGGGGGGGCGCCCTGGTGCAGAACCTGCAGGCTCAATCAGAGGCGGGCCCTACTGGGCCTCCCTGGGTTCCCCTTGCCTGTGGAGATGGCGCAGCACTGCTCCCCTTGTTTGGTGGGGGTGGGGCAAGGCCCCAGGAGCCATATGTGCCCAGTGAGGCTGCTGAGGGGTGGGGTTTGTGAGAAGCCTCCTGAGGTGCTTTGGTGACAAGCTCAGGGATTCAATAAAGCTGTCCGCTGAACACGGTTGCGCTGGCTGGTGCCCCTGTGGGTGGCTCTCGATCTAATGCATGAAGCCGCACTGCCCGTGCTGTGGATAACACCCAGCCCACTGGAGAGTGGGCATGGGGCTCTGGCCTTGCCTCTGGCCTCACTTGGAGGATCTTTCTCAGTATCTGATAAACCAAAAGGAACTGCCTGTAACTTGCACAAACACCAGTCACACCTCGATGTGCACAGACGCCAAAACGTTTATTATGCTAACAAGACGTTTGTAATTACACAATTTATTCTACAGGTAACCAGGGGAAATTGACACGTTGCGTACTTGGGATGTGGTGCAAAGGACCGGAGCCCCTGTCACAGCAGGGCCCCAGCAGCAGCAGCAGCACTTGAGTGGAGGGGGTGACCATGCCTGCTCCCTGTCCCCATGGGTCTGGTGGTACAAGGACTGCCTTGGATTCAGTCCAAGCCAAATTCAATGTCCTCCCGGCCTGTCCCCCCACCGGACTCCTCCGTCTGCTCTTCATTCTTTCCAGTCCAGTCTGCTGAAGAGAGAAGGCGGATGGGGATGGGAATGGAGTGTGTCCCTCCTTCCTGCCTGCAGGCCGGGCTTCCAGGAACCGCTGGGTCCACTCTCTCACCTCGATCTCCTTCCCAAGGCATCGCTGAACAGGGTAGCAGACATGGGATTAGTTGCCCTGTCTGCAGTGTGGGGCAGGCACACCTTCATGCCAGCCTGGAGCTGTCCCAGCCTCCCAAGCCAGCCTCCACAGCCCCCTCCAGAAGCCTTGGTCTGGAAAGACCAGGAGGGGGTTGGAAGGAGGGTGAGAAGGGGGTGTTTGTCGCCACCAAAGAATGGGGCACTGTGGGTCTTAGGCAGTGCCCACCAGCAGCAGCTTCAGTCACAGACTTGGGGACCTGATCTGTGAAGGTTTTCTGGTCTGTCCCCATGGCCCTTTCCAGGAACCTGGGGTTCCCAGAGCGAGCTCCCTGGGCCCACCAGCTGTCATGGGCTCAGCATTCCAGGCAGAGCTCTGCCCTGTGACCTGGTGGCCTTACCTGGTGGAGGGGCTGCAGGGAGGTGTTTGTCCCCACTCTGACTGGAAGGAGCAGAGGCAGCGGCCCTCCAGCAGGAAGGCACAAGGAGTTGGCCTGAGGACTCGCAGTCACTGATCTCCTGGATGAGCACCCGTGGGGACTTGGTGTCTTGACTTGGGATTCCCAAGTCCTTTATCGCTTCTTTCTTAAGTATGTTTGCGAAAGGAATCTCAGCTTCCTGGGAGGTATCCCTAGAGACTGCAAAGATGTGTGACGGGGTGTCTGTGGACCTGTGCTCTGGCTCTGGAGACGCATCGTCCACGTCGGCGTCACTGTTGTCGCTCAAGCTCGAGATGGCCTCGACCTTTGGAGCGCACCTTTCCTATTGAGAGAAGGGTGTCTGAGCGCTTGCTTCAGCACTGGTCACTCCACAGCAAAGAGGCCGTGGTGCTTGCCCTGGTGCCGGGAGACCCTCCTGCTGCAGCCAGTGCCCCTTCTGTCTGGCCCTCAGCCCACTCTCCACACTGTCCCCCCACCGCAGTCAGCCCCGCCATGGCTGCCTCATGCTGGCCCTGCCCGCTGTCTCCCTGAGCCCAGCCTTGCCCACCAGTCCCTGGGAATCTGCTCCTGGCCATCGGTACCCTGTGGTAAGCACAGTCTCACATGCCCGCTTTCTCTGATGAACTCTGATGCCTCCCTCTCCCTTGGAGCTCAGGTCTGGCACCCATGGGCTACAGGGAGGAGGGCAGGGTCGGCCTGGGAGAATTCCCCAGGGAGCCTGGTCCAGCCACTCCCCTCCGCTGCCTTCTTTTCCTCCCCTCTGTTGGCAGCTGTCATCAGGGCGGTTCATAGGTGGAAATGCACCCATGGACAGGAAAATGCTCCAGGTAATTCCGTGCAGTGCAGTTACCACCAGTGAGCAATAAAACGTGCAAGACAGACCCGCGGGTAGCCATTACGCCTCAAAGAAAACTAAGTGGGAACAGCTAGCTTCCTTCAGCGAGGCACGACCTCGGGTGCCCAGTGCTCCGTCATGAGCACACTTGGCTTTCAAGAGACAGATTGGTGCTGTGTGACCAGCAAGCACAAAGTAGAACTCTGTGTGACTGTGGAGAAGTGTGTGCTGACAACCTTATCCTGGTCTTCCAGGGACACGTCTGTGTCCTCCACGTCTTCCAGGTCAGGCAGGTCCTGAAAAAGCCAAGAGCCACATGTCACCAGGGAGGCACCCACTCCCAGCATTCCCAAAGGCAAGACAAATGCAGACGGTGCAAATGAAGCCTTGCTTCCGAGCAAGCCCTGGCCCCCAGGAGCAAGCCCAGCTGCTCTCCAAGCCAACACGGCCACTGCGGGTGCCCGGATCTCATCACCAAAGTCAGACTTTGCACACCAGTACATGTTTAAAGAATGTCCACCTCTTCTCAGGGGAAATGACGGAACCCAAGTCAAAAGTAGCTCTGTAGAAATTAGTCCTTGGGCCCTTTATGACATGCAAGTACCTCCCTGAAGCTGATTAGTGTGTGTGTGCTTGGTATCTTCACTCACAGCAACCAGCCATGATGGGGGAGGAAGCACAGTGTGTGGTTACATGCAGGGACTCTAGAGCCATGCCGCATGGGTCAGTGTTCCCATTCCACATTTCTGAGCTGTGTGGCTTTGGGCCAGTGGCTTAACCTCTCTCTCAGTTTCCTCATCTGTAAACTTGGGATGATGATAGCACATACATTTTAAAGTAATTAGAAGGACTAAATCAATTAATACAAATCGTGTTCTGACCCATGGCATGCATGGAGTCAGAACTCAATAAATATCAGCTATTAATGTTGTAGTTCTATGTACTGTCAGCTCTCAATATTAGAAATTGTCCGATTTTTTTCTAGGTCCAGAAAACTTAAAAGCTCACTAATAATATTGACCGTGATTAGTTGAACTCTCATTGAGTCATGTGAAATTTTGAAATTCGGGCACAAGAAAGGATGTACCAGTCAGGAAGTTTAACAAGGAAGCGGGCAGAGGCGGGCAAAGCTGGAGGTATCCAGCAAGATGTGGCACTACTGTGCGCAGCTGGGGCTGACACCACCCTGGCTCTTGCCCCCGCAGTTCCTGAGCACGTGACAGTGTGAATCCCCATAGTCCTCTTTCATGTCATCTGCATGACATGAAAGGAGGACATGCCAGGCAGTGATCCAGCATGCACCACCCCAGCCCAAGGGGACAGTGACAAGCCAGCAGGAAACAGGTGCAGCGACCAGCCAGTGACCAGCTAGCAAGAGCAGGAGTGGGCTCACTGGGCACGGACAGGAGGACCGAGGGACCCCAGGGTGAGAGCAAAAGTCCCAGGCTAGCTGGGAGCACTGCTCTGCAGCGTGACCCCACCGGTGGAAACAAACGTGGAGTTTGGCAGATACAGTTCAAGGGCCATGGGTCCAGCAAGGCCCCAGCCTGAGTGCACGGGTGTGCGTCCCCAGGTGGCTATCTTAACTGAAGGCACAGTTTGGCAGCAGGTGTGGGTAGGGCCTGGTTCTGAGTTTCTGGCGATGCCAAACCTGCTACCTAAGGACCATACTCAGTCACGAGGCCCGTGACCTGGGCCTCACCCCCGCTTTACCAGCTGTTCAAGCACCCAGCTGCCCAGGGCGAGGCACTCCACGCACATGGATGAAAAGCTTCTCCTGAGCCTCTGGTTTCATGGTTGCTGAAGCTTCAGTTCCAGTCCCATCTTGTTCCATCACCAACACACCTGCAGCCTCTGCCACCTGGGAGGCTGACTCTGGGGAACAAGGGGGAGCAGCCATTAACCCTGGCTTTAGTTCAGACACAGTGGTCAGACCGTCAATCCCAGCTGAAGGCAGAAAGAAGAAACCCTCCTTGGTGCAAGGGGCCAGCATCTGTGACCGAAGCCACAGGGACCCATGGCTAGGCCAGGGTTATATCCCTGAGCTGAGAAAGGACAACATGCTGCTGTCCCTTGGGGACAAGTCAGTGAGAGGCAAGGACCAGCCAAGACACAATGCAGAAGGAGCAGAGACCCAGAAAGGCAGCTGGACAGAGGCTCAACAAGGCGAGACTGGGTGCTGGGCGGTGGCTCAGCGGGAGAGCGCTTGCCTGGCATGTGTGAGGCCCTGGATTCATCCCTCAGCACCACATATAAATAAATAAACAAACACACAGAGAATCATTGACAACTAAAAAATGCTTTTAAAAAGAGGGAGACTAATGACACCCTCACACAGCCCACTCAGGAGGTGAGCAGAGACCCTTCTACCGCAAGTGTCAAGGACTTGCAGCTGAACCCCGAGCCCCTCCTCCTCCGGGCCTCGCTGCCCAGGCTCCTTGGCTGTTCCTGTAGGTCCTGGGCCCTGCCATCTCTGCTGCCAGGCTAGGCACATGACTCCCAGGAGATGGAGCACCACGCATGGCACCCTTCTACCCTGGCTCAGAACCCGTGCCACAGAGGGTAGCATCACCACGTGCTCAAAACAAACGATTGCACCTTCTAAATGATAAAGCAGAGAAAATCTTTGTGTGGGAAACTTCAGGAAGAACATGACCCTTGTTAGGTAGAAATGTTCTTACAGAAGCCCAGGGATGGTCAGGCCACAGTGCTTCAAAATGAGGCATGTTTCTGGGGCACACCTTTGAGCCCCACTGGCCGTCAAAGCAGAGCTGGGACCAGCCCCTGATAAGTCCCGGAGAGCAGAGACTGCTCCATGCTGGCTGCTCAGCGCTCGAGCCGGAGCCCTATTCTTCCTGCACCTGGAGCCAGGCCTCCGCCAGCTGACTGCTGAGGCCCTTGCCTCCTTCCCATCTTAGCTGCCTGGCCTGGCTCAGAGACCCTGGGAGACCCCTGAGACCCTGCATCAGGGGCAGCAGCCCCCTGGGCTGCCCCTGTGCTCCATGCTCCATGAGCTTCCCAGAGGGCCTTGCATTCCCATGCATTCTGTCCCTAGGCGATGGGACAGTTTCCAGACATGGCAGCGCAGGAGGGAAGTGGCTGATGAGTCCAAAGTGACAGGCCTAAGGCATGGGGGCAGGGGTGTGGCTGAGGAGGTGAATTGGAGAGGGCGCTGGGGTTCCTCTGAGGAGGGTCTGCTCTGCCCACGCCCTTAGCTTGGCAGGGCAGCTCGTCCAGCCCTGGCACCTGCCTGTGGCCCTCGATCCCCAAAACAGAGTCACCTCCAGGCTCTGTTACACAGCAGGGAATCTCCCTTCTGGGCCAGACTAGCCAGATGCCTCGCAAAGCCCTCACATCCTGCTCAGGGCCGCTGCCATCTCTGCCAGCCCTACAGACTGGCAGCGTGCCAGGCTGGCTCATCCTGAGGGGCCCTGGGGAAGTCTGGGTGGGACTGTCCCTGGGCAGGACCCATATGACATGGCCACAGCACATATGGCCATGAGTACTCAGAATGTGTACAGTTAATTAACTTTTAATTAACTTTAGTTGAAAATTTAAAGAGGGGGGCAGAAAAAAAAAACGCTGTGCTGGTTCTGCTAGAACCTGTTTCCCTCCAGCCCCTGAAAACCCAGCACTCAGTTGAAATGTGCAGTGTCAAATACACACTGGATTTGGAGGATTTAGTCCAAAAAACTATGTAGTATATCTAATTTTCAACCTTTATATTATTTTCAGTTGAAATTATCATATTTGAGACATATTGGGTTAAATAAAACATATAGTAATAGTTTTACCTTTTGCCTTTTTTTTTTTTTTTTTTTTTTGGTATCAAGGATTGAACTCAGGGGCACTCAACCACTGAGCCACGTCCCCAGCCCTGTTTTGTGTTTTATGTAGAGACAGGGTCTCACTGAGTTGCTTAGCGCCTTGCCATTGCTGAGGCTGGCTTTGAACTCGCGATCCTCCTGCCTCAGCCTCCGAGAATGCTGGGATCACAGGCGTGTGCCAGTGTGCCTGGCTGCCTTTTGCGTTTTTTAATGTGCCTACTAGAAAATCTCGTAATGGCCCTGTGGCATTTCTATCCAGCAGTGCTGTTCTAGAAAACAAGGCCACTTGCGCCGCTGACCTTCCAGAAACAGCGTGGAGGAGGCACTCCCACCCAGCCTGGCAGAGGTCGCAGGCCCGCCTTACCTCCCCTGGCCGCTCCCAGGGGTGCTGGGGCCTGGGCAGGAAGGCTCCCCACTGGCTGCTCATCTCCCGCCTCCCTGTTAGCCTCTGCAGGCGGTCCTTCTCCTCCACTTGGCTTCTCTGGGAACAGCTCATCCTTGGCCTCGAAGCTTTCTTTCACAAAACACTCCATTTTCTGCCGCGTTTCTCTGTCCAGGGGAGCATCCTCCTGCCTGTCCTCACTGGCTGGAGGGGGCTTCTCTCCTAAGTGGGGAAGGAAGAGGTAAACTTAGAAGTGCCTGGAGGATGAAGGGGCATGGGACCTCTAGAGCATGAGCACCAGGGAGGTGCTGGGTGCTCTTAAGAACCACCATGGGGCCCCTCAAGGTGTGGCTTCTGCCCTGAAGGTGGACTTGAACAATTAAAAATCAAGATTATCTGCCTTTCTGATTATATTTAGTGCCATTGAGAGCCTGCATGGACACTGGGGGCCAAGCCAGTATCTTTGTAAAGCCTTGTTGCTTGTTCTGATATGAATTCAGAATGGAATTAACGTTCATTTTGTGCTATTGGCGTATGGTAGACAGAATGGTGGCCCCAAAGATGCTTGTGTCTGATGCTAGAACTGGAGCCTCCAGAGGGAGTATCATCCTGAGGCCCCCTGATGTTAGCCCACTGAGACTTCTGACTTGAAACGCTAATAAGGACAAATTTGTGCTGGCCACTAATTTTCTGCTCATTTATTGTGGCCCTTTTGACTCATAAGAAACACGCACATTTGGCTCTTGTCCACAGGAGTGCTAGGAGAAACTTTGGTTCTGATATGTGGTCCTGACCCAGAGCTTCCAAGACCTTTGTAACTTTAATAGGAGATCTTTGGTTCTGATGAAGTAACTCTTGGCTCCTGGATGGCAGCTGGTCACCAGAAAGACTGAGCTACCATGACAAGCTTGGAATGTTCAGCCCGCCCCACCCCCTTCTCTAGAGGGGAGACAGATTGGAAATATAGCTTTAGATCGTGCCCATGGGGTGAGGCCTCTGAAAGTCCCTGAGCTGTGGGGTTTAGAGAGCTTCCGGGTCCCTGGGGACATGGTGGCAGGAGGGCGGGGCGGTGCACTGTGGAGGCTCCACCTTGGCCTGCACATCCTCCGCCTGTCTATTCATCAGCTTCATTAGTGCGATAACCTTAAGGTGTGAACAGTGTTTCTGGGGTCTGTGAGCCATCCCAGCAAGTCACTGAACCCAAAGACGGAGGGGTGGGGAACCTGAGGTCATAGCTTGTTGGTCAGAAGTGCAGGTGACAGAGCTGGGACCTGCGACTATCACCTACAGTGGGATTGTCACCTGAAGTCAGTTCTGTAGAACCGTTGCCCCAGAGCCTGTCTTACCTCCAGTTCAGTGTGGGGACTGAATGAAGGGTAGGACAGGCCCTGCTGTCAGCGGGCTGATTGGTCTGGGGAACCTGCTCCTTCTCGTGACTAGAACTTGCACATTTTCCCCGGCTGGTGTGTCCCAGCCAGCTGCCCCTTCTCCTACAGGTGGAACAGCGTCGTTTTCTCCCACTCCACAGCAGCCATACAAGACTAATCGCTTATTTTGAAAAACTGAGGCCATTTAGGAAGTTGCGTTTTAATCAATAAAAGTGGTTTGAAACCACACAACTGTTGAGTTCTCTCCGTCCTGGCAGGTAGGTTAGGCCCCTGCAGATGGGCCTACAGGCACCTGAGCAATGGCTGCAAAATCCCAGAGACTAAGGCCTGAGCTGGACGGCCCCGATTTGCCCATCCAAATAGCATGCCGGGTGCGGTGCCCTGTCTGGAGCACCTACCTCTCTGCTGACCTTCTCTCTCTCTTCTCCTCTCCTCGGCACGCCGCTTGATCATGGCCAAGGCCTCCAGACTGTCTGCAATCTTCTTCTGCTCTCTGCTCTCCCACAGCTGCCTCTCCTCCTTCTCAGCGGCATACCCTCCCCGGGCCCAGGCCTCCGCACAAGCCCTGTGCAGGGACACACAGCAGGACCGAAACAGGAGGGCTCAAGTCTTGCAGGTTAAAGGCAAATTCCAAACATACACTGTGGGACCCAACCTGCTCATCTTCAATATCACAACAGACTACGAAGTTGAAGCTTATAGCCACATAGAAACTTGCATATCAATGTTTACAGCCATTTTATTCTAGTTGGCAAAAATCTGAAGCAGCCTGGGTGTCTTTTCATAGGTAAATGGATAAGTTCTGGCACATCTGGACAACAGAATATTACTCAAAGATGAAAAGAAATAAGTGGGGCTGGGGCTCAGCAACAGAGCGCTTGCCTAGCGCTTGTGAGGCCCTGGGTTCCATCCTCAGCACCACGTAAAAATAAATGAATAAAATAAAGCTATAAAAAAGTTACCTCATAAAAAAAAGAAATTATCAAGACACAAAAAAGTCATGGAAGAAGCTTACATCCAGTAAGAAGTGAGAAAAATTAGGGGGACAGACATAAAAGGGCATGTGGGCCCTGGTGGCCAGCCCGCGGGGCATGTGATGCAGAAGAGAGGCCCACTGAGAAGAAGGCCAGGGCCAGGGTACACGTCCAGCCAGGTGGACTGGAGCCAGCTGCCAAGCCCCCGCAAGCTGCGGAGCACCGTGAGGTCTCGGGCGACAGCAGAGGGCTGGTCTGCGCCCATAACGACGCTGCAGGGGCCTGTGGGCGAGCTGCGGGTCTGAGCAGTGGGAACGGTGGCAGGGCGCTCAGCTCCTCCGCCCATGGTGGAGGGGCGTGCCAACCTGCCGCACATGAGCAAACTCAGCATCAAGGGTTGGCTCCAGTCTGCCCGGAGCCTGGGTTGCAGCTGGATGAGAACCATGCCCTCTTGCAGTTTTTTGAGTTATGGAGTGCTGCCTCAGACACGGGCGGAAAGGACAGCTGGGCAGAGACAGCGCTTGCCTTTATCTTGCTCTCAGGCAAAAGAAACTGGCAAGTTATGTGAAAGATGTTTATTGTCTATAAACATCCCCCAAGTGAGTGCTGTGACCCTGAGGCATTAGTGACAGGGGAAGAAGGGACGGTGATTGTGGTCTGCTGGTGGCTTTCCGTGTTCTGGATGCCAGTCTCTGCTCAGAAGGAGAAGACTTGGACTCTCAGGTTGCAGTGATTGATTTTTTCCTCTACCTTAAGGACGTGCAGGACCTTGATGGTGGCAAAGAGCGTGAAAGAATTACCCATGTCCTTGATCAAAAAAACCATGTGGAAGAACTTAACCAGCACTGAAGCTGCACAGCTGGAGATCTTCAAACCAAGATAGACAGTTTGGAAAAGACTAATGCAAAGCTTCAGGAAGAGCTGTCTGCTGCAGCAGATCAGATTTATGCACTTCAAGAAGAACAGCAGCAATTAAGAGAACAAAATGAATTAATTCATGAAAGAAGTGAAGAGAGCGTAGAGATAACAAAACAGCACAGCCAAATTGAGCTGGAGACTTACACGCAGACCCGGCAAGGTCTGCATGAAATGTACAGTGATGTGTGGCAGCAGCTAAAGGAGAAGAAAGTTCGACTGGAACTAGAAGAAGAGCTGGAGTCACAAACCGGAATGAAAATGGAAACGGAAATCGCCAAGAAGCTACTGGAAAAGGATATCCACGAGAAGCAGGACACTTGCTGCCCTCCGCCAACAGCTGGAAGAAGTCAAAGCAATTAACTTAACAGATGTTTCACAAAGTTCAGAGACCAGTTTACAGCATAGGATTGAAGCTATCACGTCTTATGAAGAAAAAACAAACAAGTCAAGTTCTGTCCAGCATGAAACAAATGGAGGAAAGGCGACAGCACTCTAAAAGGGCAGGACGCTGGGTGGAGGAGCGGAGCCACAAGCTGCAGCGGGAGCAGGGCGGGAGGGTCAGTGCCCTGCAGCTGCCACTGTCACAGCTGCTCGAGCAATGCTCAAGTCTAGAGAAAGAGTTGAAACCAGAAAAAGAGCAAAGACAAGCTCTTCAGTGAGAATTACAGCATGAAAGACACCTCCACTGTGCTCCCAATAGAACTACAGCAAGCAGAAGGATTAAAGAAGGAGCTGCAAGAACTCCAAGAGGTGAAGGTAGAGTTCCAGAAGGTCTGTGATGAGCAAGAACAAGCCCTCCGAGAAATGGACCTGCACCTCAGCCAGTCCAAGGTGAAGAAGATAGACATAGAAGCAGTAAATAAGCCGGGCGTGGTGGTGCACGCCTGTAATCCCAGCACTCTGGGAGGCTGAGACAGGAGAATTGCGAGTTCAAAGCCAGCCTCAGCAACGGCGAGGCGCTAAGCGACTCAGTGAGACCCTGTCTCTACATAAAACAAAAAATAGAGCTGGGGATGTGGCTCAGTGGTCGAGTGCCCCTGAGTTCAATCCCTGGTACCAAAAAAATAAAAAGAAAAAGTAAATAAGGCATGTAAGGGTCACACTTGGCTGAAAGGTGATGGAGCAGCACACTGTACGCAGCGTGGACAGAGTTCTCCATCACCCACAGAAGGCACCCCTGCCGGAACTATGGCCACATACTCTGCAATACCTGCTCCAGCAACGAGCTGGTCCTGCCCTCCTACCCGTGCCAGTGTGAGTGTGCGACAACTCCACACACTGCTGCTTCAGCACTGCTCCCCCACGGCCTCCAGAGGCCTGGCCAGCTACCTCAAGAGCCTTGGCCTGCTCACCTCCATCCTCGGGACAGAGGGCAGCCTTGGGTACAATGCCAAACTCTGGGTCTCAGGGACCACTAGAGGCTTGGGAAGTTTGTTTCCCAAGAGAATCAAAGAATGAAATCCCCACTGGGTGGCTGGTACTCTGGAAGACAGTGTGCCAAGAGGCAGCTGAGCAGCCTGTGTGCACTAACTGCTGGATGGGAACTGCCACCGGCCTGGTTACATCACGCATGTCTGTCCACATGTAAACTCATGGTTTTGCTACTGTCATTTTTCACTTCTCAAATTAATCTATTTTGCAGCAGTTGTATTAGTAATGAAATGAGTTTTTCTCTTTCCTCACAAAATTTTGATTTGTGCAATGCTTTACACCACAAAGGGTCTGTCTTGTGCCTTGTCTGCTTTGGTTAAGAGATTCGCTATTCCATGCCCTTGTGAATACCTGTTGTTGGCCATGAAATAAAGTCATTTATTTAAAAAGAAGAAGAGGAGGAGGAGAAGGAGAAGAAAGAAGAGGGAGAAGAAGGGGAAGAAGAAGGAGAAAAAGAAAAAGGAGAAGAAGCTTACATCCATGGCTAAGTGAGCTGGGTGTAGTGGCATATACCTATGATCCCAGACCCTTGGGAAGCTGAGACAGGAGGATCACACGTTTGAGGCCAGCCTTAGGAACTTTGCAAGGTCCTGGCTCAAAATAAAAAGTAACAAGGGCTGGGGTGTAGCTCAGTAGTAGAGCATCCCTGGGTTCCATCCCAGTGCTCCACACTCAAACTCACACACTGACACACACTGACACACACTCACACCCACACACACTCACACTCTCACTCACACACACTCACACCGACACACACACTCACTCTCACCCACACACACACATGCTCACACACTGGCACTCACATTCACACACACACTCACACACACATGCACTCACACTCTCACCCACACACTCACACACTGATACACACTCTCACACACACACTCAGACACTCACACACATGCACTTACACGCACTCACACACTCACTCACACACTGATGAACATAATCATACACACACTCACACACACTCAAACTCACACACACTGACACACTCACACACTCTCACACACACTGACACACTCACACACTGACACACACACACTCTCACACACACACTCTCCACTACACCACTGCTAAGCTGAAGAAGCCAGCCCCCACGTCTACCTGCTGAACAATTCCAACTCCATGGCATCTGGAGAAGGCAAAACTGAGAATGGTGGAAGGACCAGCGACTGCCAGGCTAGGAATGGAGAGGCTGGTGGGAGGGTCAGGTACGTGGCGGTTAGGGCTTGACACGATGACAGGGTCACCTGCGTGGCACATTCGGCCAAGCCCACAGAGTGTGCAACACAGAGAGGGCACCCTAGCGCCCACTCAGGGGCTGAGGTGGAGGTGGCGCCGCGCCGCGCCGCGGATCAGCCGCAACGCATGCTACACGCCAATGCGAGAGGCCCATAATAGGGCAAGTGGGGGGGGGGGCACGCGGGGAGGGGGCACTTGGCACTCTGCACCCCCCACCCAATTTCTCAGTCAACCTAAAACTACTCTTTAAAAAGTCTATTAATTTTAAAAATGAGCAAAGAAACTTGAAAAGACATTTTCCTAAAGAATACACATGACCTGCAGGGAAATACACGAAAGAAGAATCAACATCGTCAGCCTCTGGAGAGTGTGAATAAAGTCCAGTAAGACGCCTGGTATACCACATAGGAGGACGGCAAGCATGGACACAGGCAAGACCCTGCAGGCGAGGCGATGGGTCTCCACCATGTGTCCCGAGGTAGAAATGAACGGTGATGCTGCTGCTGGAAGGCAGTGAGCACCTTCACCCGGGGCTCCCTGAACTCACCCCCGTAGGAGTCTAGTCCCTGCTCAGAGTCCTGCCTGTAACTCAGGTAGTCAGGCCTCTGTGGTGGGTATTACGACCCCCAGGTTAAGGTGAGGATCTGGAGGCTCGGGGAGGCTGCACCTACCATGGGCACAGAGCACCTGGCTACTGAGCTGGGCTGGACAGCCAGGCCTGCTGGTTCCTCTCACTCCCCCACCATGTCCAGGCCCTGGAGCCCAGGGAACTGGGTCAATGTTGCAGAACTTGCCAGAAGCAGGTCTTCTGCTCTTTTTACCTGGAGCTAATAGAGGCTCTAACTTCTACTTGAACTAGTTGTTTGATTTAAATTTTTTTGAGTTCAAAAACATATGATACTACATTTCTTTTTAAAAAGTTGTATAATTCAAAATTCAGATTGCACTTCTCCTCAAACTGTCCATGTTAATATTTTGTTCTAAATTAGAATTCTTACTAGTGACTTAAATGAAAAAGTTAATTAAAAACACAGGTAAGGGCTGGGGGTGTAGCGCAGTGGTGTAGCGCAGTGGTAGAGCGCTTGAGGCACTGGGTTGGTGGTAAAAACACAGGTAAGGGGGCTGGGATTGTAGCTCAGCGGTAGAGCGCTTGCCTCGCATGTGTGAGGCCCTGGGTTCCATCCTCAGCACCACATACAAAGCAATAAAATAAAAGACATTGTGTCCATCTACAACTAAAAAAATATTTTAAAAAGAAAAACAAAAAAAACCACAGGTAAGCCGAGAATGGTGGTGCATACCTATAAACCTAACTGCTCAGGAGGCTGGGTTAGGAGATTGCAAATTCAAGGCCAGCCTTGGTAACTTAGCAAGGCCCTGAGCAACTTAGTGAGACCCTGTCTCAAAATAAAAAATAAAAAGGGCTGGGGATGTGGCTCAGTGGTTAAGCAACCCTGAGTTCAATCCCCTGGTACCAAAACAAAACAAAACAAACCGCATAGGTAAAAGTAGTAACAGTAAACATGGCAGCCCAGGGTATTATACTCCATACATGTACAGAAAAATAGTTCTCCCAAATTAATTAGAAGACCACTTCCAAAGAAGACTGGGAAGAAGTACTATAATCCCAGCACTTTGGGAGGCTGAGGCAGGAGGATTGCAAGTTCAAAGCCAGCCTCAGCAACAGCAAGACACTGAGCAACTCAGTGAGACCCTGTCTCTACATAAAACACAAAAAATAGGGCTGGGGATGTGGCTCAGTGGTTGAGTGCCCCTGAATTCAATCCCTGGTACCAAAAATAAATAATAAATAGAAAAGGAATATAAGAACCTATGAATAAGTGCTTAAATTCCTATTACAGGCAGTTACGTTGCCATGAAACGTGTCTAAAGAGAACTTAGTGATGTGAGAAAATGCTCAAAAACATGATGTGTGAGATTTTAAAAGTCTAACATTGGGTGCATTCAACAGTTAAAAATTTCAAGACTTCCCAAAGGCCTCTCTCTTCTTACCTGTCCTTTGGAAAAACTGGTCTGTCATCCAGGTAGGTCAGGTGCTTCAGGCGGACAGTGACTGTCTTTCGATAGTTAGGAATGTGCTTGATAACTGGGTTTCCCATCAAATTCAGCACACGCTGTAAAGCAAACAAGCCAAATCAAACTCAATAGTTTAAAAATGTCTGATTACTTGATATGTGCTGTGCCTTAAGAATAAATTAAATCTATTTTCTTGAGCAAAACAGAAGTGCCAGCCCACATCCTGGGCCACTGGTTGGTGACACCGGAAGTGACATCTTTTGTGCCATCAGATGTGTGCAGGTCATCAGGCAGCCCACATGTCTAACTCCAGAGCTTAGACCTCACTGTCCTTCCAGGGAAAACACTTCCTGGGGTACTCTCCAAGTATGGTGATGGCATCGATCTTGCTACCCAGGCTCTCACTGAAGCACATCTTGGACTGACTGATCTCCCTTCCCGGCCAGGACCTGCTCTGGGCGAACAGTCACAGCAGCCAGACAGAGGCAACCATGGGGACGGTGGATGCTGCCCTGGTCCACTGCAGTACCGCCACCCTGGGACCCTCTCTCGTGGGCTTGCAGAGGAAAAAGGGAAGTCCAGCCAGGCCAGCGGGCATCCTGCCCTGTTGTCTTCAAACGCTCACCTCCCTCCTGCCCGAGGAGGTCAGGAAGGTGAATGTGAAGGTGACCACGTGAACCATTTCGACATCTGTTTGCCTAAACTCATTCAACATATTTCATAGCTAGAGTGTTTTTTGATACTGGAGAAGATAAATATGTTATAAACTAACTGGTTCAGCTTTTCCCAGACTTCTATCTCAGATCTTTACCAGCCTTGCCATATTGTCAAGGGACTTACCTTTTATGGGGCATGGTGACAGGAGCAACAGCCTGGGACAGGCACATAGTGGGGTGGGACTTAAAGCCATTTCAAAACAACTCTAAGGTGACTGCTGTTGTTATGGGGTGAATTGTGTCCCTCTCCTCAGATTTACGTTTTAGAGTCCTATCCCCAATACCTCAGAATGTGACTGCATTTGGAGATAGGATTATTAAAGATGCAATTAAATTAGAATGAGGCTGTTAGGGTGGGCCCTGAGCCAACCCGCCTGGCAGCCTTGTAAGGAGAGACCCAGATACAGACAGCACACAGCACAGGGAGCACAACGTGCAGACACAGGCAGGAGGCCGCCGTCTGCAAGCCAGGACAGGCCTCAGAATGAAGCCAACACTTCATCTTGGATCTTCAGTCGTTAGAATTGTGAGAAAACACACCCCTGTTGTGTGAGCCCCAGTGTGTGCCGTCCATTATGGCAGCCTGTGCCGGGCAGCTGTCTGCCTCTGGGACAAGATACAGAGATAAGCACCTCGGAGGAGGGACGGTCACTGGGGCTCAGCTTCAGAGGGTCCAGGCTGTGGCTCTGGGGTCCTGTGCTTTGAGCCTGTGGCTCACAGAGCATCGGGGAGGGAGCACATGGTGGTGGAGCTGCTTACCACAGGGCCATCGGAAAGCTCAGAGAGCAGGGCCAGGTCCCAACATCCCCTTCAAAGTCACGCCCCTGTAACCTAATTTCCTTTCACTAGGCCCCACTCCCAAGAGCACCATCAACTGGAACCAGCTCTTCAACACTTGGGCCTATGGGGGATATTCAAGATACAAACTATAACACAGACTGAGGGGGAAAATATTATAATATAGGTTTAAATTCTCACCATATGCTGGCAGTTTAAAACTAGTCCTGAGTTCAATCCCCGGTACCAAAAAAATAAAAAAAATAAAAAATAAAAAAATAAAACTAGTCCTTTTTGACAGTCTGTTCTGCAGATGGCTCCTGAACTAGGATTTTCTTAGCTTTTCTTTACATTGACTCCCTCTGCCCTACTTCTCCTTGCTCTAAGCAGTCAAGAGTAGACTCCAGGGTTTTGTGTGCAAGGATCCACATTTAACACAGATGCCCTTGACACTAAGGCAGCTAGCTGTCAAAGGCAGCTGGAGCCAAGTCAAACGGACATAGGAACACATTGGAAGGGCTCTCAGGCTGAAGGCTGGGAAACTGGAACACCAAAACTGAAAAGATAGCAAAGGTTGAATCATATCAAATACTACATATATACATCCATGAGCTGAAGAAGAAAAGCCTTCAGTGTCACAATGGGAGATTGCCAGGGTGTCCACTGATACTGCTAAAAAGTGTTACGTAAAAGGAAAGATCCAAACATTTATCCTGACCTTTTCTGTATGAATGACCCACTACCAGTGAGTGAAAGGACTTGGTAGACACATCCCACCTGAGCAACACAGAAGAAATAAGAGAATTAGAAATGGCCACTGTTGGGCTGGGATTGTAGCTCAGTGGTAGAGTGCTTGCCTTGCATGCGTGAGGCCCTGGGTTCGATCCTCAGCACCACATACAAAGCAATAAAATAAAGACATTGTGTCCATCTACAACTAAAAAATATATATATATATTAAAAAAGAAAGAAAGAAAGAAATGGCCACTGTGTGACTCCCAATGCCACAGCTCACGCAGGCAGTGCTCATCGATGGCTGCCAGAACAATGGGGAGAGGGACTGATGTTGAGTGTCACAGTGGCCGGAGCAGGCTGACAACATCCCAGTGCTCGATCCTGAACTCAGGAAAAGAGAGGCTAGAGGCGCATGAGCCCCAGTGCATGGCACATGAGAGGAAAAGATTGAGCCTGGGCCTCATCACGTCTCCGACTCCATCATCCTCTCACAAGGACTACTGGGAACAGCAGAGCGCATTCCGTGACACCAGGAGGGTGCAATCAGCCAAGCCCAGAACGCGGGGACCGTCAAGCGAAGATCACCATTTTTTTGGCAAATTAATGGGATGGGGGAAAACAGGGCAGAACTGCCATAGAGTGACAGAGATAGAACAAATCACCCAGAGATGACGTCTGAGTCTGCTCTGGATTTGAGTGACCAACCGTCAACACATATTTTTGAGACAAATGGGGAATACCGAACATGGACTGGGTACTAAGTGTAGCTGTTATACTATTTTAAATAGCAGTGTTGTGATCATGCTTTTTACAAGTTCCTGTCAGAGACACACACTAAAATATTGTGAGCGAAATAATATGACATCTGGCATTTAGATATTCCAGCTAAAGACACAAAGAGGAAAAAGTGTGGACAAACAAAGAATGGAAGGAAGGGAAGAAGGGAGAGGGGAAGGAAGGAAAGGAAGGAGGGAGGGAGAGGAGAAGGGAAGGAGGACGTAGGATCTGATATCTAAAGAACATAAAATAATGCAAGTCGCTTTCATTTTGTTTTTACCAGATCAGGCATGCTCTCCAGGATGCCCAGGACCTCCGGATCCTTCAGTTTATTGTGGGAAAGGTCAAGGACGCAGAGCTTCACACAGTCCCTCAGGTGCTGAATGTCCTCCACGGTCTCCAGGTGGTTGTGGGCCATCTGCAGTGTGTTTAGCATGGGGAGGCAGGCTGCAAAGGAGGCCAGCAGAAGTGAGCGGGGAGCGCTCCCCCAGGGGAAAGCAGAGGCTGCAGGGCGGGCTGCTGGCAGATGCTTACAGAGGTTCTCGATGGTCTTGATGTAATTGTTGCTCAGGTTAAGAGCATCCAGTTTCTGCAGAGGTTCTAGGTTCTCAATTTTATGAAGTAAGTTCACTTGCAAGAAGAGGCAACGCAGTTCAGTTTGGGCCTCCAGGTTCTCGATCTTCTGTATTCCATTGCACTCCAGCCAGAGACAGCGCAGTCCTGTGTACTCCTGCAGGTTCTCAATGCGGTCGAAACCTGGTGAGGGGGAATGGGGTGTCCAGTAAGCTCCTACATACACAGGGGCAAAGGTTACAGTACCCTTGCCTTTGCCTACTATTATGGACTGAATGTTTGTGTCCCCTCAAAAGTCCTATGTTGCTGGGTGCGGTGATGCACGCCTGTAATCCCAGTGACTTGGGAGGCTGAGGCAGGAGGATAACAAGTTCCAAGCCAGCCTCAGCAACTTTTTTTTTTTTTTTTTTTTGGTACTGGGTATTGAACTCAGGGGTACTCGACCATTGAGCCACATCCCCAGCCCTATTTTTTGTGTTTTATGTAGAGACAGGGTCTCACTGAGTTGCTTCTTAGCGCCTTGCTCTTGCTGAGGTTGGCTTTGAACCTGCAATTCTCCTGTCACAGCCTCCAGCCTCAGCAACTTAGAGAGGCCCTAACCAACTTAGTGAGACCCTGTCTCAAAATAAAAAATAAAAAAGGGCTGGGGATGTTGCTCAGTGTTTAAGTGCTCCTGGGTTCAATCCTTGTACAAAAAAAAAAAAAAAGGAAGAAAGAAAGAAAAAATGTCATGTGCTAAAACCCCAACCTCCAATGTGATGGTGTTGGGAGGTGAGGCCTATGGGAGATTAGTCATGGGGGTGGAGCCCTCAGGAACAGGATCTTTGTCATTATCACAGAGGCCCCAGAGAAATTCCTCACCCTTTCTACCATCTGAGGACAGAGAGGCACCATCTGTGAGCCAGAAAGCAACCCTCAGCAGAAGACATCAAATTTGCCAGAGCTGGGCACGGTGGCTCAAGCCTGTAATCCCAGCACTTAGGGAGGCTGAGACAGGAGAATCTCAAGTTCAAAGCCAGCCTCAGCAATGGCGAAGTGCTAAGCAACTCAGTGAGACCCTGTCTCTACATAAAACACAAAACAGGGCTGGGGATGTGGCTCAGTGGTCGAGTACCCTTGAGTTCAATACCCAGTACCAAAAAAAAAATTTGCCAAAGCCTTGATCTTGGACTTCCAGCCTCTACAGCAGCCCTGAGGGACCAAGACATCTACCCACCCAGCATTCAACCTCCTTCTTCTATTTGCAGCTTTCCTTGGAGGACCATTCCCCCGCTAGTACCACCTGATGGCTCCTAGGTGGCTGATTAGAGTCACAATGATTCATTTGGAGCTGGTCACACTAAGCCAAGTGGGGCCACTTTTTTTTTTTTGGTACTGGGGATTGAACTCAGGGGCACTCGACCACTGAGCCACATCCCCAGCCCTATTTTGTGTGTTATGTAGAGACAGGGTCTCACTGAGCTGCTTAGTGCCTCGCCATTGCTGAGGCTGGCTTTGAATTCGCGATTCTCCTGTCTCAGCCTCCCAGAGTGCTGGGATTACAGGCTTGCGCCACCGCGCCCGGCTAAGTGGGGTCACTTTTGATGACTCCTGGGGAGGCTCTCTGGCTTCACAGGACAGAGGCAGTCTTTCTGCTAGAATTGCCAACTAGTGGGGAAGAGCCTCGTGCTGGTGGAGCCAGGCATTGCAGCTGCCATCTTCCCCTTCTGGCTGCAGTGGCGAGGTCAGGGGTGAACTGCCCTGAAAATGGACCAGCACAGAGGAAGGTGGACCAAGGAAGGAAGAGAGATGCCCATGGAGAAGAGCTATGGGCTGGCCATTCGGCCAAGCCTAGAGCTAGGTGAACAGTGGCCTGGTCTTGTTCTATTTTTCAGTTTTATGAGCCAAATTTGAGATTAGAGAAACAAACCCCTGTCCCTCCTATCTTGCCCACTCCCCAGCTCTAACCCCGTTCCCTCCCCGTCACCAGGCAAGGCTTCCCTGCCCTTCAGGTCAGCCTCCAATTCACTCCTGTTCCCTCCATTCTGCCATCTCTACACAAGCTGCCAAAGTCCCCAGTGACATCCTGATTGTCAAGTCCCATTGCCACTCTTCTTAGACCTGACCAGTCTGAGGTCTGACCTGGTGGCCCTGCCTGCCATTTTCCAGCTTCTCCTGAGGCCCTCTGGACCACTCTGCATGCCATGGGCCGTGGATCGCCACCTCCTGGCATTCACAAGGGGATTGTGTTATGGTGCAGAAGAGGGGGGTTGGCACTGAGACCAGTTCACTATTGCAGAGGTGGTGATGTGGTACTTCCAGACCTGAATCTTACATCCTGGCCTGTGCTCTCTTGGGTACCCATCTCTGGGGGAAGCCAGCTACTGTTGAGAGGCCCTTGAGGTCTCCCCCAAAGCTAGGGAGGGCCTGCGGCTCAGATCCAGGATGTGAGTTCTGCAGCCCCAGAGGGTCCTGTAGACAACTGAGGCCTGGCTACCAGCTCTTCCACAGCCTTCCTTGGGTGACCCAGAGCAGAACCACCCCACTAACCATTCCTTGGCTCCTGGCTTCAGAAATAGTGTGAGATGGCAATTTTATTTTTGTATGTATTTAGTTTTTGCGGTGCTGAGTTGCGAACCTGGGGGCTCACACGTGCTAGGTGAGCACTGAGCCACTGGGCTACACCTGCAGCCCATGAATTTGTTTTCAGATTTGCTAAGTGTCAGGGTAATTTGTTATGCAGCAATGGATAACTAATGCAGGTGCCTCTCCCTGTTCCACCACCTCTCTGATTCTTTCTAATTGGCCTAAATTACTGGTCTTCCCTTCCTATCTCTTCAGTATCAGTCCCCTGGGACCTGGCCTCCCACGTAATCTTTATGCACTGCTGCACTTAGATGCTGGCTAGAGAATTTGGGGGGCAGGAGCAAAAGTGGCAAGTGACCAGTTAGGAGTCGATCCAGCAACCACAGTATTTGTGCTGCCTGGGCCCACTGTGAGCCTCCCTCGCAAGGTACTCTCTTCCCAGTGGCTTTCCCATCCCCCTGGGTACCTGAGCCATCTTTGCTGCACCTACTCCTGTATCCCCAGCACTGAGCAGCCCCCGCCCCCCACCCAGAAGGCTCTCAGTGAATATTCACCAAATGAGATGAACTTGGTGCCACCCCAAACTCAGCACTAACTGGAAGCTCTCCCTCCTCTTTATCCTTGCTAGGAAAAGCCCTGCCCATGGACCTGAACTCAGATGATGTGATTCCGGACACCAAGCCTGAGCCCACAGGGAGGCTCTGGAGAGGGAGCGGGAGATCCTCTTTCTTTGTTTCTATACCAATCTTCAATCCTTCACAATGTATCCCTCCCAAGCCCAAAGTGTTTACAAACTGGCTTTCTGTTTTCAAAAATCAAGTCCTCAGAAAGCACAAATGAAAGATAATTGTGTTTCCTTTGTATCCATATAGCTAGTACCCCCACCTTTATGAACTCTCATCAGTGAAGATTTCTGCTTGTTTTCACATAAATCTCCACCAAACTCAGAGATTTCTACCTATAGTCTGAGCAGTACAATGATCCCTGTAACTAACTGTCCATACCTCTAGTCTTTTCGCCTGATGTGAGGCATCTCCTCTACCAACCTTACCTTTGAAGTGCAAATACAGAGTATCATTTAACGCTGGGGTGATGTAGAGCTTGTGTTGCTTGCAGAGTTTCTGCAGGAAATGTTTAGTCATTCTGTTAAAATGAAAAACACAGACAAGAAATTTCAATTTATCAGTTGTAAATTAATTCCAAAAGTTCTTTAATGCCTGTAATTCTAAGTCCTGCCTGATACTTATTTTAAGCCTTCCTCCTCCTCCTCCCGCTGCCCCACTTTGCTCCCTCTTTTTTTTTTTTTTGGTCTAGATTCAGGAACTCATCCAATATTGTTACTTTCAGCATTCTTAAAAACTGCAATGTATATCCTAATAAAAATACTTTTAACAGTGTCATCAAGGCCCACAGATGTTCTCTCTCAAGGTCTGACATTAAAGTTTAATAGCATGGGACTATTAGTTGTGCCACAGAAGTAGTGCCAGCCTGAATCTGCTGCTCATAATTTGCAGGCACCAGGTGGGCTGTTCAGTCTGTGAGCCTCCACTCCCTGTGGGAGGGATGATCACACCATGCGCTATGCTTGGCCAAAGTGCACTAACTGGTGGCAGGCCCCATACCTGGGGCCCCGATCGTCTCTGTCCTCTCTCGGGCGGGCTGATCGACCGTCTGGTGCACTATCACCACTCTGTTTCTGCTGGTTTTGATAGGCAGTGTCAGAAACCCCCATGCATACTTCCTTAGGATCATTAATTTCTGCAAAATAAAGAGAGATCCAGTTTATAAAGGTCAGGAAATGTACCAAAAAATTCCCCCTATTTCAACTTGATTAATAATTGTCTACTTTTAGTCTAGAACACCAGGAATGTCCAAATGGACAACAATTTTTGAAACACATGTAAATACTATGTAAATTTCACTTCTAGGTTGGTTCTCTATAGAAAATGCACAGGTATGTTTAGAAATGTGTACAAGGATATTTGTTTCCGCATTGTTTGTAACAGCCAGAATTTGTTAACAATGTAAATATCTACACAGAGGGGCTAGTTATATAAAATCATGATTTACTCTTCTGTTTTTGAAAGGAATTCACCAATAGCTAACCTCATTCAATAGGGATTATTCTCAGAAACAGACATGGAGCTGAAAAAGCAAGTTTCATTAAAAGCACAGAGTTCCATTTATATAAATTAAAAACATGCAAACTAATGCTAGGCATTGTTTAAGGACACGTGTGTAGAGAAGTAATTGAAAGAAGCTGTAGACAATTCTGGACAAGGAAGAAAGGGAATGGGATCAGGAAGGAGGGTGAGAAAGGAACATTGACTTTATGTGAAGTATGTCCTAACACCTCCTAAAAAAGACTGAAAGTAAATATGACAAAATGTTAATCATTTTTCAGTTCTTGGTGGAATAGTATTTGTTTTAATGTTCTCTGTTTTTTTGTGTTTTAAAAAACCTCTCGAAAAAAAACACAAAACAAAACAAAACAAAACTCGGGTTGTGGTTGTGGCTCAGTGGCAGAGCACTTTCCTCACACGTGTGAGGCGCTGGGTTCGATCCTCAGCACCACATATAAATAAACAAAACAAAATAAAGACACTGTGTCCATGTGTAACTAAAAAATATTTTAAAAACTCATGAAAATAAACAAAAATGGTGAGAATTCCTTTGGTATAAAGACCCGGAGCACATTCAAATACACTTAATTTTTAAAAACAGCAATAAAAATTGGCCAATTCAAATGCATGTGTTATAAGGGCTGTTGACTGCCACTCTGTTCTGTTGATCGCTGTATGTGAGGAGACTCTTGCCCACACTGATTTCTCACTCCACGATGGAAGCACTGGACCAATGTTTGTGAAATAAGGAATAGGTGCTCAATGTATAACTGACTGATCAATAAAAAAGGCCTCCCATTTATTAGTGGCCTGGTATATGACAGAAACTTTGATCATACTTTATTTCTGTGTATCCCTGGATAATTATCCCTGTTTAAAGATGAAGAGATGAAGCTCAGTGACATCAGCTCTAGGGCAAAGGCTACAAAGCTGGGGTGCTGGCAGCTGCAATGTGAGTGGCTGGGAAGCCTGGGACTGCCCAGTGAACAAAATCAATTTCCTACAGCTCCTCTTGCGGCGTTTGCCTGGAAAGTTGGTGCTCAAGACGCATTTGCTGACGGGATTTAAAAAAACAACACAGATCAACTAGTTTATCTAGTCAGTAAATGGTTTCCCCTAGGGCCAAGCCTAGTGGGGTCAGAGGCTAAGGACTATCTTTAAGCCCATTCCCGGAAACTTTGGTTGAGAAAGTTCAGGTTCTATCAGAATGCTAGCCGTCTGGAAGGGGAGACAGCCTTTCATGTCTCACGGGGATAGCAATCAAGGGAGACATTCAAAACCAAACCCGGGAGGGAAGGGAATGTGTGTTGGGTAGGGGCTTGGGCTCAGGAGTCACACTGCCATCGACCAGCTGAGGGCAATCATTGGAAGCAAGTTGGCTTCCTCATCTGTGTGAAACCCAGGGAGAAGCGCCTGGTGCAGAGGGCGGGCGTCCGGCTCCAGTGAGGTAGGCGCTTGGCACGTCCCCTTCAACGTGCTGGCTGTTGTTATTATTATTATTGTTGTTATTATTATGGCTCTCGCGGGCCGAAGGCCGGGTAGGAGGTGCTGGGAGCTCGCCCGTCGTCCCCGGCCCTCCCTGGGCGGCGTTCGGCACCTTCCTTGCGGGCCCCTTGGCCCGCGTCCCGGTGGTCCCCCGCGGAGTCCTCCACGCCCGGCTCCTGCGCGCGGTCCAGCTCGGCCGCCGCGTCCTCCGCGGGCTCCGAGGCCTCGGGGTGCATGCTCACTCCTCTAACCCGGAACAGTCGCTGCGGCCGCTGCCCAGCCCCGCCAGGGGCCCCGCTTTCCTTTCCAGCAGACCGCGGACGCCTTGTCGTTGGCAGCTCAACGCTTCCCCGGTCGCCACGGCAACCGCCGCGCACGCGCATTCGAGCACGGGCAGGGGCGGGGCTCGCAAGGCTCCGCCCCCGGCGCCTGCGCGGGTCACGTGGGGCGTGGCGACGGAGACGGGGGCGGCGGCCGCGCGGGTCTGGCGGGACGGGCTCCGGAGACTGCGCCGCTGCAGGTACCGCGCCCCGCCGGGCCGCCTCGGCCTCGGCCCGGGCCTCCCTTGGCCCCCGCGCCTCCCGCGGGCCGCCCGGCCCCGCGGCGCCTGGAGCCGCCCTCCTCGGCGGCGCCGTTGATCCCCGTCCCGCGCGGCGCGGCCCGAGCGGGCTCCGCGGCCGCCGCCTGCCCCGCTGGCCGGGGTTCGGAGCTGCCGCGCTCTGCGCTCGGGCGCCGCCTCCGCGCCGCGGGAGGGGAGGGCCGGGCGGGCGCTGCACCTGCGGCCCTGCAGCCCCGGGGTCCACGTCCCAGCTGGGGTGCTTGGCCTCGTGCCGTCTGGTTGAAGAGAGGATAAGGAGGCCGGAGGAATAAAGCTCTCCGGGCCTTTGCGAAAAGTCAGCTCTCGGGTGCCGACCGCCAGCCCAGCCTTGAGCAGCAGCGCTGGCTGGTGGCCCAGGGGCCCGAGCCCCCGAATGGGCACCCGTTCTGCGCGCCTCACCTAGTTCTCCACATAGTCTTTGGAATTCTCATCCTCACCTCCTTTTTAAAAAATATTTTTTATTTGCGATGCTAGGGGTTGAACCAGGGTGTCGCACGTGCTCGGCAAGTGTTCTGCCACTCAGCCACACCCCACCCCTTTTTTAAAAAGTTTGGAGATGGGGTCTGCCTGAGTTGCAGAGGTTGGCCTGAAACTGGCCATCCTCCTGCTCCAGTCTCCGGACAGCTGGGTTTTACAGGGGGCCGGGTTTGTTATCCCCGGGTTGTACAGATGGCTGAGGAGAGCCAGGTGGTCATGCAGTCCGACCCCCCGCACAGTCTCAGGTCAGTGTGTCCCACGAGCGTTCCACGGGTTCAACAAATGGGTGATGCTTTTTCTAGTAGATTTAAAAAATTGAGATAAAATTCATGACAAAGTTCACTCCTTTAGTGAACAGCTGTATAGTATTTTGTATATTCACAATACTTTGCAACCATCCCCCCTAATTCCAGAAACTTGTATCACCCCCCAAGTAAACCTCAGCTCCAGCAGCAGCCACTCCCTTGTTCCACCTCTTCCTCACCGTCCGCAATGCAACCTTTGTCTTCATGTGTTTTCCTACTGTGAACATTTCATACAACTGGGATGTAAGATGGAGCCTTTTGTGTGTGGTGTCTGGCGTCTGCCCCTGGGCATTGTTTTTGAGGCCCATGCATGTTGTAGCATGTATCAGCACCGCATTGTTTTTATGGCTGAATAGCATTTCTTTGTATGGGAAGGCCTCGTGCGTGTGTCCGTCCGTCCGCCCATCCATCCATCGGTGGATGCTTCATCTGGCTATTGTGAACAAGGCTGCTGTGAGCACAGGTGTGCCTCATGTGAGCAGAATTTTTCATTTATTAAGGGTACATGCTTAGGAGTGATGTGCTGTTATTTTAATTTCTGTTGCACAAATATATGTGAATGTCAGGTGTATTGGATTGTGAATAAGAATCCTAGTTTTCTACTTGCTGGGTTGCTGCTCTTTCCATTCAGCCTCACTGTTAGTGTAGTCGAGTATCAAGGGGCAACAGAAAGTAAGTAAATTTCAGCAGATCCCAATATACCAATGTCCTTGTCAAATTGCTGATACAAAGTTTGAGATGCTTAATTTGTTTTTCTCCTAAAGAGTGAAATTTGAGCTTTGAACACAAGGCAGTATTTGATTCTATTTATTAAATAGATACTATATACATAGCAGTGTGCCAGGTGCTGTGGAGTGACATTAAAGATGTATGAGATCCCATTGTCACACTGTTACAAAGCTCCTAGAGAGTTAAAGACTTAAATGTAAAAAGCAGAACTGTAAAACTTAGAAAATAGTATGAGCAAATTTCTTCATGACCTTGGGCTAAGATGGACCTTCTGAAACAAAGCATAATGGGTACAAATCATAAAGGAAAAAGATTGATACATTTGTTTACATACAAATTAAAAACGTTTGTCAGAAGCATTACAAAGACAAAACTGTACAGAGAACTTTTATCTAGAATCTGTGAATGTTTCTTATAGTTCTGCGAGAAAAGCACAGCAGAAAAAAATAGGGTAGAAGATGGGAACAGGCATTTCACAGATGAGGGAAAAAAACATGTGAATTTCAAAATAATTTCGGCCTTATTAGTAATCAGACAAAAGTACGAACGAGATATCACTGAGCACTGCCCTGTTAACCGAGGATGCACCGTGGGCATTCCCACCAGTGGCTCGGAGGAGGCAGCATGAACTTGCACCCGCTGCTGGCGGTGTGTAGTTGCTTTTATTTGGAAAGACCTTTGACAGTATTCTTGGATGCCTCTGGCCCAGCAGTTCGACCATGGGGCATGTCCCTTTGAGAAGTCTTGCACAGGTGCCCAGGAGACTCAGGAATGTTCATTACAGCATTGTTCATAAAACCAGCAGAAGAACCCACATGTCCTCAGCAGTAGAGTGGACGTGTGAATTGTGGGTATGTTTCTACAGGACAACAGTGAAGGTATGATCCACAGGTACAGATTGGATGTGGCTCCAGAACATCCTTGCATGAGAGAAGCCACCGCAGTCAGGTGGCATTCCTTTATGTGAAGCTCAAACCAGGCAATGTTAAGCAGTTCCATTGTTTGAGAGTGCATGCTTGGGGTGTGCAACTGTTACCAAAAATGATCACCCAGAATTTAGGAGAGGCTCCTCTCTGGAGTGGTCTGGGAGGAAGCCACTGGGGCTCCCGGGTCGCTGGCTAAGTGGGCATTTCATTTTATTTTTCTTTGACTTGTGCATAATAGGTTTTGCACACTTGGATATGTTTTTCAAAAAAATTATAAGTTACTGGAAAATAGGTTTTAGACGCAGCTTCTGCCCTTGGAGGCCTGAGAGCCAGGAGGCAGAGGGCACTTAGAGGCTTCTGGAGGCTGGTCTTCAGAGCTGGTGCTTGTCATTGCTGGGACTGAAGCAGCATGAAGGAGGGGGGACTTGGCGGGCGTGGAAGGGCCTTCATGACTGGGAGTGCTGAGTGCAGGTGGGTGAGACTCTGGAGGAAGTTAGGTGCAGTGGAAGCATCTGGAGCCCAGAGCCTCCCTGAGGGCTGCTCGCACATCCACTGTGGCTGCAGATAGAGCGAGGCCTCGGGCACGCCCAGAAATCTCTGAAGAGACTTTGGTTCAAGATGCGCTCGATGGTTTGTATTAAGGGTTGTGCAGCCTTTTCAACCTGTCTCTATGCCCGGGAAGCTAGGCTGAGGGTTTCTGTCCATCCTCCTTCATCCATCCCTCTGCCTTCGCGTCCTGTGGTAACAGGTTTATGACTGCACAGTTCTGGAGGTCAGGAGAAGTCTGCAGTCCTCAAACGCTGAAACTAAGGTGTCAGCAGGAGTGGCTTTTTCCAGGACTGCCCCCTTCAGGAGGCTGCCCGCAGTCCTGGACCAGTGCAGCGCTATGGTCTTCCAGCCCAGTAGAGGAGCATTGTGGATCGTGATCTGACCTGTGCTTCTGAGGTCACGTCACCGTCTCTGTCTTTGATCTCTGTTCCCTGCCTTACAAGGACACATCTGGTTATGCGGGCCTGCTTGGGTGATCCAGGGGGATTTTCCTGTCCCATGCCGTTGGCACATTCACCAAGTCCCATTTGCCAGCCGAGGTGCATATTTGCCAGGTGTGAGGGGAGGGTGTAGATGCCTCTGGAGGCTGCTGTTCTGCATTTCGGACTTTGTCATTCCGTGTTGCTCTGGCTTTTCCCCATCGTACTTCATTTTCTTGAAGAACGTCTTGACTGGTTGTTTAGTGTTCTGCCATCCCCCCCCAGGTCTTGTTCATCCAGACAGCTTGGTGACGCCTGTGTTTCAGCCAGGACTTCCTGGAACTTCTGATTCCTGGAGGTTTTCTGTTTGATTTCATTGCCCTTCACGCTGCTGCATCCGGGCAGTAGAGCTGTGGCCAGGATAGTGTTACAGCCACAGCAGTGGCACCTTGAGGCCATGACTTTGCTCCCTGCAGTTCGATCATAATTTTCCACGGCACTTTGGAGCTTGTCTTATGACCTTTAGGTTTTTGATGAGTCCAGCCCTGATGGATATTATGCTGAAAAAGGAGAAAATGCTTTTTTCCCCTGGTTTGGGGACAGTTTTGGTTTTTTTGTTCTATCCACTGCTGTTTTAGTTTTCTGTAGAGAGAACACAAAGCTTTTAAAATCCTCTGTTTATTTTTTCTGGCCTGTAACATAGTTCAATTGCCTACATTCAGGGTGTACAGCGGGATGATTGGAATACGAATATACTATTGAGGGACCACCACCAAGTTAGCATCCATCAGCTCAGAGTTATCTGTGTGTGTGTGTCTGTCTGTGTGGTGGAAACACTGAAAATCTACCCTCTGGCATGTTTCAGGAATGCAGTATAGTATTAACAGGTCACTGTGCTGTATGTTAGGTTTCCAGAACTTACTTAGTGCAAAGTTTGTACCCTTGGTCCAGATTTTCCCAGTTTCCCCACCTCTAGCCTCTACCATCCATTGTTCAACTCTGTTAAGAAAACAAAGCTTTGTAACAACTTCTTGCAAGTGGATTGTACAGGGATCAGGATTTTACTGAGTTTTAGTGTTGCTTTCCAAATGAGCTTCCCAAAGTTACAGACCCCATCCATTGGGCCGCTGTAACAAAACTAGTTGTCCTATCAACCACACACATCACTGGGCGTGGTGGCCATGCCTGTAATCCAGCACTTTGGGAGGCTGAGAAAGGAGAATTGTGAGTTCAAAGCCAGCCTGAGCAACGACGAGGCACTAAGCAACTCAGTGAGACCCTGTCTCTACATAAAACACAAAGTCGGGCTGGAGGTATGGCTTAGTGGTCGAGTGTCCCTGAGTTCAATCCCTGGTACAAAACAAACAAACAAACAAAAAACCCCCAACACACATCTATTTCTCATAGCTCTCGAGGCTGCGAAGTTCAAGATCAAGGTGCTGGCAGATCAGGCATCTGGTGAGGTCTGTTCCTGTTAGATGGTGGTGCCTTCTGTGTTTGTCCTCACACAGTGGGGTCCTCATGACCAGCTGTCTCCCCGAAACCTTGCTTCCTAACACCTGAGGAGTAAGGGCCTACCCCAGGAATGGGGTACACCGGGGGCTGGTGTACACAAGCATGAAGACTGAAGCATAGACTAACACCTTTACAGGCTCTCAGCCCCGTGCACGTTGGTAGGTAAGCTTCTAGGCTTAATTGTGTAATAAACTCCTCTAAAATTATATCTCAGTGCAAGGCCGTGAGCTTTTGAAATTTAATGGCTCTGGGGGAGGTACTGATTTTTCTTTCATTAGAAATATATTATTTTTGTCACATGTGTAGGGTGGGAAAGGACTGGAGGGATGGAGGGACTTGGTAATTTCCTGTTTCCCATTTGTGGTCCACGGTGTCTGAATGAATGTGTGAGGTGCAGCCTCAGCCCACCTGCAGCACCAGGGCTTGGCACATTCTGTGCAGCCGCCTTATTGCTGCCAGTCACCTGCCCAGACAGCTTGCTTGGCACCTCCTTCAGTGCCCTGAGTGCAGCCACTTGGATGCAGAAGGGCATCTCACAGGCTGGCCTCTCCCATGCCATCCACACTCTGTGCGCCCTAAGCTGCAGGCACATTGGACTCCACCTTCTGGGCAGCCAGACCTCTCAGTGTTTCCGCCTCTGGGGGCCTGGCCTCCTGGTCCCCTTCGCCTCTGTCCAAGGATCTCCTCCTCCAGGCTCCCCTCCTTCCTCCACAGTTCCCTGCTGCCTGGCCATGCAGGTGCCCAGTTTACCCTTCTGTGCCTTCTGTGTCCCAGGGTAGAAGGAGTCCTGGTTTATTCTTCACAGTGGCCTCCATCCCTGGCACTCTGTGGTCTTCTCCCGTGTTGTTCAGGTACTGTTCACCATGTAGGCACACGAGCTCCTCTACAGACTGTGGAGACTGGGCAGGAAAGGCTCACCCCAGAGCTGCAGCCGGACTCGGTCATGCTGAGTAATCAGCATGTGTCTGTTGAGCTTCTCTGTCAGGATTGCGGAGGTGCAGGAGGGGCATGGAGTAAGATTTGTCCTCTGCCCTTGAGTGCAGCCTACTGGGGGTGGCACAAAGCCAGCAGTCCTAGGACAGCACGTGTGGCAGAGGGCAAGGGACACCATTAAGAGGTTCCTTTTGCTTCCTCTTCCCAAGAGCCCCCACCCACTCATGGCACCGGGTTGCCCCAGATACTCCCACCCTTCACTGCCACGCCTGCCAGGGGATTAGCTCAGGTGGGCCAACCAGGAATTTGGAGTAGAGATGCCAAAGTGGGTTGCTTTCATGTGGAAGTTCAGGTGGAAGATGCAGGAACTGAGAAAGGGGTGTGTGGAGAGAGAAGCGGGGCCTGGTGAAACCCAGCCTGACTGCAGGGAGAGACAGGTGCGGAAGCAGCTCTCTGTGCCCGGCTGGGCTCTGTCCCTGAGGTTTCCTGGTATGAGTTCACTTTCCTTCCTTCCTTTTTTCTCTCCTTTCTTTCTCTCCCCACCCCCTCACTTTCTCTGTGATACTGGGATTCAAACCCAGGGACTCTACCATTGAGCTACCTTCCCAGCCCTTTTTATTTTGTTAGGACAGGGTCTCGTTAAGTTGCCAAGTCTGTCTTTGAACTTATGATCCTCCTGTCTCAGTCTCCCCAGTTGCTGGGATTACAGGTATGTGCCCAGGTAGATTTCCATCTTTCTCCAAGCTAATTTTGGATGGGTTTTTGTTCCATCACATGAGCCGTTCCTGAGAAAAAAGGTACAGGTCAAGGAGAGCTGTTCCGTTGGCCATGAGGGTCGACTGTCTCCAGGGAGATCTCTGCTCTTACTCTGAGACAAGGCAGTTTGCCTTTGATAAATATTTTGCTGCCTACTCATGGTATGGAAATTTTTGTGTTTTCTTAATTTTTGAAAACTTTAATGTCCATTTATATGAAGTATTGCTGGCAGAGCACAAGGACAAAGGAAAGGACTTGATTTCTTCTGGGTTTTTGTTCACAGCTTGGTCTTAAGAGGACAGCTGCATATCTGCCAGAGGCCCAGACCAGGCAGAGAAAGTAAGAAGAGACCAGGGGTAGTTAGCTAGCACAGAAACCTTGGGAGACCCCTGAAGCACCTGTTGCTAGAGAGTGAATTCACAGATGTTCTAGAGCTTTAGCAGCTTCAGCCTGAGGCACCCAGAGGCCCACTTCCCTTCCTTCTCTTCCCCAGAACATTACTACATATCTGTAGTGTGGGTGATTTCCTGAGTGTGGCTTTGACTGCAGCCTGTCCGTCCATCTCGGTATGATAATGGCATTTGTTTTTTCACTGAAAACTTATTTTTTTGGTACTGGGATTGAACCCAGGGGGGTTTAACCATGGAGCCACATCCCCCTCTTTTAAAATATTTTATTTAGAGACAGGGTCTTAGTGAGTTGTTAATTGCCTTGCTAAGTTGCTGAGGCTGGCTTTGAACTCACAATCCTCATGCCTCGGCTTCCCCAGCCTCTGGGATTACAAGAGTGTGCCACTGCACCCGGTGAAAACGTTGTTTTAACATTGTAGATGTACATCCACCTACAGTTGGTGGAATAGCTCTAATATTCCAAGCGTCTAGGTACTTTTAGTCGTGGTTTTATTTCTAGTGTTACTGCATTTTGAGAGGTCTTAGTGCATAAAGTAATTATTTTGCATTCACTTTCTACATGGTCTAGCGCTTGATCATGACCAGAGGTGCACATACACTTTCAAAAGGTGATTTCCGGAGTTCCTGGCTTGAGGTGGTCTAGCATGGAGCTTGATTCTTAGTGTTCTTTCCTATGAGCAGTCTTGGCTTTGACTGCTGTGGGGCTTGTTTTGTAGCTGTGACTCCTGAAGCCCTGTAGCAGGGTGAGGACTCCGACTAGGGTGCAGGGCTTGGTGCACTGGTGTGGCAGAACAGGGGTGCAAGGAAGAGGACAGGACCCTCCCCAGGTCCAGCTCTGCAAACAGAGTGCTTTCATGTGCTGTGTGGCTCTGAGACCAAAGGCCCTGAGTCCCAGTGTGCTTGAGGGGCTTGGGAACCACAGAGTGATGCTGCAGGGGGTGGTGGTCAGGGGGGAAAGGCGCGGGCGGCGTGTCCAGGCTTCCTCAAGCTTGGTGTCTCATTTCAGGAGGGCTCAGCTTGTCTAGTCCATGAGGGAAGACTGAGTTATGTCAAGTGTTTGGTTTGTGTGTTTATTAAAGTTGGCAGGACTTTCTTTTCCCAATTACCTTTGGCATTTTTATCATAGGAGGTACGTTTCTATGGACGGAGCCCCAGGACGCAGCATTTTACCTGTAGGAAATAAGGTAGCCCAACTTTTTATTTGAGAAAAACAGTTTTTTTAAACCACATGTCACATCATCTTAATTAAAAGATAATGACATGAAATTTGGTGTTGGGGGACCATACCCTCTGGGCTTCTGCCACTACCTTATTTCTTCTGTGTGTTTGTTGGTTTGTGGCTTGGGCCACGCATCATATTTATCTGACAGTTTTTTCATCACTTTCTGTGCCTTTTATCACAGTGTAGTGTTGGTGGTGTATGTCCATTTGTGCCTACTGAACTTGGGCACGTGCCCACAGAGCCTCATCCCCAGCCCTATTTTGTGTTTTATGTAGAGACAGGGTCTCACTGAGTTGTTTAGTGCCTCGCCATTGCTGAGGCTGGCTTTGAACTCGCGATTCTCCTGTCTCAGCCTCCCAGAGTGCTGGGATTACAGGCGTGTGCCACCGCGCCCGGCTTCTGCTTATTTCATTTTTAATGCAGTCCTTGGAGCTGATCCTGCCATAGTGGAGTGGGAGAGATTTGCTCAGCCTGAAGTCCATGCCAGGTTTTGCTGCTTATTGTTGAGTATTTTCTTGGTGTCAAGAGTTTTTTCCTTTGATGGAATTTCTTTAAGAGGGCCACTCCCCAAAGTTCTATGTTTATCTTCTTTTTTCTTTCTGGCTGAAAATCACCTTTCTTATATTTAATGTAAGCTGTGTCTTTATGTTTGTGCACATGTGAGCTACCAGTAATTTTTAAAAAAATTTTTGTTTTGTGTTTTTGTTTTTTGGTTCTGGGGATTGAATCCAGGAATGTTCTATCATTGAGCTATATCTCTGGCCCCTCTTTTGATTTTTTAATTTTGAGGCAGACAGGTCAAGCTGCCCAGGTTGGCATAAAACTCTTCTTGCCTCAGCCTCCCAAGTAGCTGTGATTTTATTTTAGTCTATTTTGGTCATTTTGATATTTCGTCCCTCATGAATAGCACAGAGTGGGACCAGACCTGGAGTTGTTCAGCTCCCATGGTCATGGTGCTGGGGCCCCTTGTGCCTGTCCTCCATCCCCCTCTGTGGGGTCTTCTGATCACAGGCACTTACATACCAGATTATAGAGCATTACAAAGACCCTGTTGGATGTGCCCCTTCACAGAGGTACTGTTACTCGGTTCATCTTTGACCTTAGCATCTCATAGTACACAGAAGCTAGTGCTCAGGAAATGCCAGTTCTGTGCACATGTGAGTGACGGGGTTGTGTTGGAATTCTCTCAAGCCTAAGGGCCAGGCAGATGTCACTGTACCCGTCGAGTTAGTAAACTGGAGGAGAACTTGCTCTGCTGTCCTGTCAAAGCTGTTGCCTCAAGTTTGGGAGGCGTCCCTTTGATTTTAATGTGCATTTCTATTTTGTGTCAAAGTGTATGAAATCTTATTTGTCTCTAGGGGACGGTGCACCCTGGAGGCCAAGGCCAGGTCCTAACACTGCCTGTGTTTCTTCTACTTTGTCTCTGCCTTCTACCTGGGGAGCAAGTCCTCTGTACTTGCTGACTGAATGGAGCAAGGAGACAGACACACTTCCTGGCTGCCCCGGGAGTTTAAGCCTGTGCCTTTCACTCCATTAAGCAATCTTCTTAGGGCACAGTATTACTGTTTCCCTCCATCCTCAAGAATGGAAATGAGTTTTAGGAGAAACTTGGTATCTTGTGGTGGTTATTTAGATTAACTTCCTTGGAAGGAGAGATCTTTATAAGCCATAGGTGTTAAATAATGAGCTTGTTAATTGGCGGAGTCCCTGGCTGCATGTTTTTGGCAAGCTTCTGTTATTCAAGTGAGAATTGTCAGGATCTGGCGTCTGCTTAGGTCTGTCTGCACTTGGGTGTTGCTGTTCCTTTACCCTTTTTAGCTGAGAGCCTCTCTCTCTCTCTTTCTCCCTGCAGGTTGCCATGGCTGCCGTTGACAGCTTCTACCTCTTGTACAGGGAGATCGCCAGGTCTTGCAATTGCTATATGGAAGCGCTAGCTTTGGTCGGAGCCTGGTACACGGCCAGGAAAAGCATCACCGTCATCTGTGACTTCTACAGCCTGGTCAGACTGCACTTTATCCCTCGCCTGGGAAGCAGGGCAGACCTGACCAAGCAGTATGGAAGATGGGCCGTCGTCAGTGGTAACCAGATTTAAAACCTAACAATCTTTTCTGTTTAGGGTCTTTTAAGTCAGACGCTTTACTCCTGGGCTGTTGAATTTAATGTGATGCTTTCCTGGGAGCCAGCTGATAAGAAAATCTTAGGATTCCTGATATGATTATGTTCACGACTTCTGTTTTTCTTTTTTCTTTTTCTTTTGGTACTGAGGAGTGAGCTCATGAGTGCTTTACTGCTGAGTCACACCTCCAGCCCTTTTTATTTTTAATTTTGACCCAGGGTCTTGCTAAATTGCTTTGGGCCTTACTAATTTGCTGAGGTGGGCTTTTAAGTTGGAATCCTCCTGCCTCATCCTCCTGAGTCTTGGGATTACAGGCGTGCGCCCCTGTGCCTGGCTGTTCACGTCTTCTCACTGCCCTCACCGCAGGAGGAGCTGGCCTGTGGTTTATGTCCCTCTTGCCCCCCGCCCCCATCCAAGGCCTGCTCCAGCCCTGCTCTTTGTTTCTCTTTCCACCTTGTCCTTAGAGATGGTCACCACTTTCAGAAATACTTCACCTATATTTGAATTGTATTTTAATTTATTGTGTCCCAGAAAAATTCCTCCTGGCACCCAAACAAGCCGGATGGGCGTTTGGAGACCAGTCCTGGTGTTTCTCAGTGTAGTGAGCGTGAAGTGTGCCTCGCCGGTCTGTCAGGTGCCTGGAGAGCCATTGGCACATGTCATTCATGTTGTTGAATCAGCATTGGCCTTGACTGACAGATAATGTATTTTTAGTGTGACTTTCTCTCTAATTAAACCTGGCAGTGGGGTAGTTGAAATTCATTTCAGAGGCACTGAAGAGCATGCTTCTGTTTCCTGGCTTGCGTTATAGGTGCGACAGATGGGATTGGAAAAGCCTATGCCGAAGAGTTAGCAAGCCGAGGTCTCAACATTATCCTGATGAGTCGGAATGAAGAGAAGCTGCGGACAGTTGCCAAAGACATAGCCGATACCTACAAAGTGGAGACGGATGTTATAGTTGTGGACTTCAGCAGGGGCCGTGAGATCTATATTCCAGTTGCAGAAGCCCTGAAGGACAAAGACATTGGCATCTTGGTAAACAACGTGGGCGTGTCCTATCCCTATCCCCAGTATTTTACTCAGGTCTCCGAGGACAAGCTCTGGGACATCATAAATGTGAACATCGCCGCCGCTAGTTTGATGATCCACATAGTGTTGCCAGGAATGGTGGAGAGAAAGAAAGGTGCCATCGTCACCATCTCCTCTGGCTCCTGCTGCAAACCCACTCCCCAGCTGGCTGCGTTTTCTGCTTCTAAGGTCAGGCTTGCTGGACATGAAATCCTAACTCTGTTAATGAGTGTCAGGTCTGACTTGCTGAGCTCTGTCAGCGGATCATGTTTGTTTATGCTGTATTTTTTCCTGAAATGATAATAAGCCTTTTTTTTGTGTCCTGAATTTTCTTTCAAGTTCCTCCCACCCCCAAATTGAAGGTCTTCTCCCTCATTCCTAACAGGCTTACTTAGACCACTTCAGCCGAGCACTGCAATACGAGTATGCCTCTAAAGGGATCTTCGTGCAGAGTCTCATCCCCTTCTACGTGGCCACCAACATGGCTGCACCTAGCAGCTTTCTGCACAGATGTCCGTGGTTGGTGCCTTCACCAAAAGTATATGCCCATCATGCTGTCTCTACCCTGGGGATTTCCAAAAGGACCACAGGATACTGGTCCCACTCTATTCAGGTAGCAGTGTGCTTTCAGTATTTAGACTTGGGTGAATCTGATTGAAACATCATGCAGAAAGAGGAGAGTTGTAAATTCTGATTCTTAAACTTCACATTTTAAATGATTTTGGCTAAGACATTAAATTTTCTTTTGTGGGATTGTTTAGAATTTTCAAATCTTTAATTGGGTGACACCTGAAACATGCTGCTTTAGTTTAACTGAATGGTAGAAATATAAAAAATACTATTTATATGAATTCATAGTGAAGATTCTAGCTGGGTGTGGTGGTGCATGCCTGTAATCCCAGCAGCTTGGGAGGTTGAGGCAGGAGGATCGTGAGTTCAGACCCAGCCTCAGGAACTTAGTGAGATCCTGAACAACTTGGCAAGACCCTATCTCAAAAAAAAATATAAAAAGGGCTGGGGATGTGGTTAAGCACCCCTGTGTTCAATCCCTACTAAAACTCTCCCCCACAAAAAAAGATTCTAGTAATACTGGCGGGAACTGGGGCATGCTTGTAATCCCAGCTACTTGGGAAGTTGAGGCAGGAGGATCACAAGTTTAGGGCCAGCCTGAGTAATTTAGCAAGACCCTGTCACACACACACAAAAAAAGCCGGTGATGAAGCTTAGTGGTAGAGGGCTTGCCTAGTGTGCATGAGGCCCTGGATTCATGGTTATTGGTTTTTCCAATACCCAGTATTGGACAAAAAAAAATTCTAGTAATGCTTGGAGGGGGTACCTCTATGTGAACAGTCAATCCAAAGCAAAACCACCAGGTAGATCTATATTTTATACAACCATATGTCAAAAATAGTATCTTGGTATATTCTTGAACTCATTTATTCAAGCATAAAATTTTTTAAAAAGTTTGTTTTGCAGACACGACAAAGATTTGGGTCTTTTAGGAATATTTTAATTTTGTTAAATATTTAAAATTGTGATTCCAAATATAAGGGAAAGAACTCAATGATTTATAATGATAAATTTGTTTCATTATTTGACATAGAAAATAGGTGTGAGCTGGATGTGGTGGTTCACACCTGTAATTTCAGCCACTCAGGAAGCTGAGACAGGAGGATCACAAGTTTGAGGCCAGCCTCAACAACTTTGTGAGAGCCCTCAGCAATTTATGTAGCTCCTGTCTCAACATAAAAAATAGAAAGTACTGGGGATATAGCTCAGAAGTAAAAGCATCCTTGGGTTCAGTCCTCAGTGTCAAAAAGAAAAAAAAGGAAATACTTGGCATTTTATTATTACCATACAAATATTTTGGGGACTGTTTACATAAAGATTATTAGACTTATCACTGCAAATTAATCATTTTTTAATATTTGTATTAGTAGAGTTATCACTCCAGAATAATCATATACTAAATTAATGGTTAATTTTCACTTTTCTCAAAAGATGTGGCCAAAGGTTTCTTTTTTTTTTTTTTTTTTTAATATTTATTTTTTAGTTGTAGGTGGACACAATAGCTTTATTTTATTTTTACGTGGTGCTGAGGATCGAACCCAGTGCCTCCCGCGTGCTAGGCGAGCACGCTACCACTGCGCCACAACCCCAGCCCCAAAGGTTTCTTTTTTAAAAAAGCTCTTTATTACCAGGTGGGGTGAGGCACGGCTGTGATTTCAGCAGCTATGGGTGGCTGAGGCAGGAGGATGGCAAGTTTGAGGCCAGGGTGGGCAACTTAGGGAGGCCTGTCTAAAAGGAAAACAGAAAACAGTGCCCGGGGCACAGCTCTGAGGTAGTGCCCCTGGGTTCAGCCCCTGGGGCCACACACAAAGGAAGAAGGTTGTCTAAGTGGCTGTTTCCAGGTCCCTAATTACCTGAGAAAAGCGAGAAACACAAAACACCAATGGTTTTATTTTTCTCCACAATTTTTTATTGGTGCCTTATAGTTGAAGCACCAGTGTTTTAATCCCAACTATGTTCATGTTGGTGAGCTTTTCTCCACAGTGTGTGTGCTGGCAAGATGTTCTGTGAAGCTCATTTAATCCCTAGAGTACTTTTCCATACAGAGCTGTTAAAATGTTCCACTTTGCCTTTCTCAATTTTATTTTACAGAAATTGTTTTTAACATTATCAATTCTTTTTTCGGTTTTACAACAGAGATTTGTCAGTCACCGTTTTGTCCAAAACATAATTCACTGGTAGCTTTTGCTGCTGTAACCTTTTTCCTGTGGTTGTTTTCTGAATGTAGTTCACCCAGGTTACAAAGATCTAAATTTTATCATGATTTCAATCCTGTCACTCTTCATTCCGTAAGAAATTCAATATGCAAACAAATGGTATGATGTTTTCTTTCGTGCTGTTTACTTCAGTTTGTCTTCTGTATTGTGAATAAGAATGGTATTGTGTGTGTTGGAGGAGAGGAGGACGTGGGTGGTGGCAGCGGGCGCTGGGCGGTGGTGGCAGCGGGCGCTGGGCGGTGGTCGCAGCCGCAGCTGAGTCAACAGTCCCCTTCCCAGCCAGGGTAGGTGGGACAGGAAGGGTTGGAGGCCTGTGCTTTCAAAAGCCAGCGGTGCTGGTGCTGTGGCCCAGCTGAGGTAGCACTGGGGTGGGTCAGGTGCGAGGAGGGGAGGGATGGTGGGGAGGTCAGGGGCAGGGACTGGTGGAGCTGTGTGCGTGCTGCTCTCAGAGGTCCTGGGGAGTCTTTCAGGGGAGTGAAGGCAGCTGCTGACAGATGGGAGCTCTGGTGACAGATCCGTGCAGTCGGCTGCATTGACAGCTGTGGGAGTGGGCAACTTCACCTGATAGCGTTCGGTGAGAGTCTGAGTCTTCAGCATTGCAGGGGTGGGGGAGATGGAGCAAGGAGGTCCAGCAGAGGGGTGTGGGCAAGCCAGGTGGGGACTGAGGTGTCCCTCTCAGGGAAGCTCTGCTTCTACCTTCATGTGGCTCTAGCACTCTGAGCCTGAGGGTCCCAGTGCATGTTACTTGGGCTCTTTTCCATCCTGGCAGTCCCTTGCTTCCTGAAGTTCCACCTGTTTGGGCTCCAGGGAAGGCATGACACCTGCATTTTAATTGCTAGTGAAGATTTCCAGCTAGTCACAAGTGTACATTTACTACTGACTTCCTCCTCTTCTTAGGGTCCCCAAGACTTCCTGAATGGTGTTGGTGCAGTGCTGCTCCGCTGGCTTCAGAGTCGCATTGGTTATGTCGTACAGGAGCACCAGCACCTGAAACCTACCCCAGCCACCTCCAGTTCCTCTCGGCTCAGTTCGGGTGCTCTCTCTTGCAGATCCCAGAACAGAGACCGTAGTGTTGCGTCCCTGTAACTCGAAAGCTGAGGGATCAGTGAGTGGGCCCTGTGGTCTGTTAGTACCCCGGGGATCAAGTCCTCTCATTTCCCACTGGCTCCCAACCCTGCTGCCCGGGATGTTCATGCCTCCTAGGGACAGCCAGGAGAGAGGAGTGAGACAGAATGGAAGCGAGAAGGAAGAGGAGGCCAAAATAATAGTTTTTTTCCCCCCTAATCTCAGGCACATGCTCCTTGGAGGCTGTTTAGGTTTCACTTTGAGAAGAGGTCACCCCGTGGCCCAGGAGCACTCCTACCTGCTGGCCGTGCACCCTCAAACATCAGGCTCTAAGCAACTTGGAAAATTTGCGTTGTTACAAATGAAAATTAAAGACCCAGACAAACAAAGGAAAATTTGTTGGTACTTTGTGCCAGTGGAGTCTTCTTGGGAATGAGCATACCTTGATGCTGTTCCCCTGAAGTGGACAAGGGCCAGGGACGGGAATGAAAAAACAGATTTTTAGATGCCGACCCCTCCCCCACTGAGCAAGCACGGAAAACACAAAGGCTACTTTGGTGATTTGGGTGTTCTTGTGTGACTCCTACAGGGCCCTTCAGAGGGTCCACTACAGGGCTCCTTATGTCCTTGGATCTGAAGGCTTTGCTTCAGTGTGCAGGCTCCCAGGAGGCCAGGCCCAGGTCCACACAATTTTGGTTTTTAAAGAAGTCACAGGAATTGTCATTACTTCCCCCAGAATGTTCCCCCTGGCTGCAGACCTACTTCCTGGACCTTGTGCAGCCTGCTAGGGACAGCTGCAGCTCCAGGACCGGCATCAGGTAGTTAGTGACATGGGGACTCGTCCTCATTCAGTGGGGCCCCTTGGGTCATCAGAAGGCTAGTGATGCAGAGCTCCCCTTGTTTGGTGTGGCTTCCCTGGAGGTGCAGGCCATTTATTGATAAGAGGGTCAGTGACCTGTTGTCCCACACATCAGTTCTCTTCAAGGCTGGGACATCGGTACCTACCAGGGGACTATCTATCCTTCTTCCTTAATATCTAAGCCGATAGAACTTTCTTGCAATCTTGAACAAATGTGTCATGCATGATTTTTCTATTTCGGCACCACTGGCATTTGGAGTAAGTCTGTCTTGGCTTTGGGGAGCTGTGTTGTGCATTACTACAGCCAAAAACATTTCTAGACATTGCCATCTGTCCTCTGGGTTCAGATCTCTGGAACAGAATGGTAGCAGTGGGGCTCCCTCCTGTTCCCTGAGCCCCCTCGTCTTACCCCAGAGACCTTTCCAAAGTCCTGGTGTTTCTTACTTCTCTTGTTTTTTTTGTTTTTTTGTTTTGGTACTGGGGATTGAACTCAGGGGCACTCAACCACTGAGCCACATCCCCATCCCTATTTTGTGTTTTATGTAGAGACAGGGTCTCACTGAGTTGCTTAGCGCCTTGCCGTTGCTGAGGCTGGCTTAGAACTCAAGATTCTCCTGTCTCAGCCTCCTTAAGTGCTGGGATTACAGGCGTGTGCCACCGCACCCGGCTTAGTTCTCTTGTTTAAATTTGCTCTAGCCTGTCCCCCAAACTTGGTTTTCTTATGTGTTAGCCACGAATGCTCTGTTTATTCCAACTGCCTTATTGCTCTAGTGACTGGTGACCCTTTTACCTGAACATGCCTGTTACACCACAGTGAGTGGAGACGCTTCAGTCCAGAACCAGGTGATGCTACTGAAGGTGCTCCTCCCACAGGAAAACCCATGTCCCAGAGATAGGTGCTGGGGAGAAAGAAAGTGGCCCAAGGGTGGTAAAGAGGGAGCTCAGCTCACTGTCAGCTTCCCCTTTCCAGGGCCCCAGACACAGGAGAGGCATGACAAGGGACAGGGACGGGCTGCCAGCGGGAGGAAGGGTTGTGTCTTTGCTGGGAATGGCGCAAGCCTTGCAGGAACACTGGGCCACCTTCTGTCTTTCCTTTCCTGCTCTGGTGTGTTGTGGCTGGTAGGGGTTGTTAGCCTCAGGTGGGTGGGTGCAGGGAGACCAGGCAAGTCCAGGTCAAGCTAGCCCTGGATTATAGTTCTGGACGAGACCTAGTGACCAACATGTCCACATGCAGAGCCGAGTCGAATCTGATCCAAAGGTTAAGGTGACGAAGGGGACAGACGCAACATGAAGATAGATATGCCACGCCGCTTCATCTCAGGCCAGCCACCAGGGCCACCTGCAGACCTGAGAGGAGTTGGTGTCTTCAACTGAAGCAGCCTTCAGGTCCCCAAGGAGTAACCCAGGCCACTGTTACCATCAAAGGCGTGATCCACAGCAAGGCCAGCAGGAGACCCACAGTACATTGCCTAGCCATGTGACCTCCAGGACTAGCAGTGTTAAGTCACTTAAGAGCAGGTGAAACTAGAGGGTATATTTGGGGTTTTCCTTGAGACAATGAGTGTGTATAGAATCTAGGGTAATACCTTATGGAGAAATAGGTGTTCAGTACAGAAGTGCCTGAGGGCTTTCTCCTTTGATGTGGTTGGAAGATGTTTGTGGACTAAATTGTGCTGATCTGTGCTCTGATTTCTTAGTGTTGATGGTTGGGGGCTCTGACCTTATAACCCTTTTTCTTTTTGTTTTTAGTTTCTTTTTGCACAGTATATGCCTGAGTGGCTCTGGGTGTGGGGAGCAAATATTCTCAACCGCTCGTTACGCAAGGAGGCCTTAGCCTGCAAAGCCTGAGTCCCAACAGTCGGTCAACTTTTGCCAACTCATGGTAACCGGCAGTATTTGGACATTCAGAAACGCATTTATCTGATGTATTTTCTTTTTGACTGACCATCAGTATGCTGCTGATTCATCATTTGCAAGGCGGACTCTTGGAGAGCGTGTGATAAACCTCCAGGGCCATGTGGATGGCACCACTGAGATGTGAGAGCTGGTGAGGATGCCTAGTGTGGTGGCTTTGTTCCAGGCTGTGCAAGAGTGGCGTTCACCTTGGAGCTGCAGCAGCCTAACGCCTAGAAGACTTGTCAGCTCTGCAATTTCAGATGTTGGGTTTTAAGGGAAATAGCCTACTTTCCCTTTACAGATGACACGCGCTCTTGGTTTTGAGATGTTCATTAGGAAGATTGTTGAAAAGTGTTATTTTGTAACTGAGTTCCCTGTGTTAGCTTAGGAGTACACAGATGCTGTTACAGATGCTGTTCTTCGTGAGGTCTCACTGAAGAAGCTGTGTGCTGTGCTGTGTCTGTCTGAGCAGCTTTACCTACAGTTAAGTTATAAAAGAGCCTTGTCAGTGTGAGGGCACATGAAATTTCACGGCTTGTTAAAGACTGAGGCTCTTCCTTTTCAAACCAGACCAGCCTGCTGGGTTTTGTGCTGTGGGTTTTCCATGTGGGATGCTGCTTCCTCCGTGGTGGTTTGGTTTTTCCAGGTCTGGGGTGAATGCATTCCTAGATTTGGATATCTAGTGGGTAACCTTCCGTCACTACCTTTTGATTTGTTATTGTGTGTAAGTAGTGATTTCTTAACCTGTGATCCATTTTATAACTGGAACAGCCCTTTAGAGCTTGTAATAGCTGGTTTTCATACAGTTTTCTATGTAATATAATTCCATTCCAGTAGTAGTATTGATATAAACACCAAGTATTTATGGACTAGTACTTAGAATATGGACAGATTATGTGTGTGATATGATGTATCTGTTGCAATGTTAGAAGCTCATTTTTGGTCCATGTAATGAATTTATGCATTATTGTGACTACTTTTATTGTTGTAATGATAATTATGCACAAACCTCACAATATGGATTAGCATTGAAACCTACAGTGAAATGGTTTTAGTTCAGATCTTTTAAAGCCAAAAGATCTTTTGTGGGCCACATACCTAGCACTCAAAATTTATATAAGTTACTATATGAACATGGTAATATGTGCAGACTTAAAATCCAGAGCTTAATATCATAACACTGCAGAAGCTGGTCAGTTGGTTGCAGGCCAGGGCTGGTGTGGAATTGCTCGGTTGCAAGGCAGTCTTCCACAGTAAGCCTAAGTACACCTTGGTGTTGAACACATGTTTTTGCCTGTGACATTGCTTGTAGCATTTCCAGATGTGACATGGACTCAGAAGATCAGTGGCTAAGTTCCAAAGCTCTTCCGCTCCTAAATCATGTCTTCGAAACACAAGAAGTGGAGATCATTGCACTTGGAGACACAGTGCATCCAAGGTGCTGTTGGAGGCAGCTGGGATCCTCTTGACCTCACACCAGGCTGATGGAATCTGTGGTATGTGGGATCGGAGGCAGCAGCTTTCTGTAGCCACGCTGTCAGGTGACTCTGTCAGGCTGTGGCCCAGTGCTGTCTTAGGCTTCTGGATCAGGTGCAGAGGAACCGCATCATGAGAACTTCAAGTATAGCTGGCCGGCGAAGCTCTGGATTCTACCTGGGTTGGGTGCAGGTGGACATGCTGACTGGTGTGGACAGGGTGCAGAGCGGGCCACGGCTTCAGGGAAGGGCAAGACTGAGCATTCCCTTTGGTTTTCTGGCCTTCATAAAATACCCACCTCCCCAAAGCTCATTTGCGAGTTGGTTGGGTCACTGTGGATGGGGTCTCTTATTAAGAATGGGGAATCCGAACCTTTGAAATGTGGTCTGTGAATTGGAAATGTAACAATAAAAGCAGTTGCTCTGTCTCCTCTGGAAGAGGCTTTGCTCCAAGTGTTTTTTTTAAACATTTATTTTTTAGTTGTAGGTAGACAGAATATCTTTATTTTTATTTTTATGTGGTGCTGAGGATCGAACCCAGTGCCTCACGCATGCCAGGCGAGCACGGTACCACTGTGCCATAACCCCAGCCCCGCTCCAAGTGTTTTGTTGGAAAGTTTCTCTTTTCTTCATAAGAATGACTGCCAAAAATTAACCTGTGAACACTTGTGGTCATAACTCATTAAAAGCTGAAGCTTCAGGAACAGAATTGTGTGTAACTGCCTAGGAAGCTTCTGAAGCAACCAAGCGATTTTTCGATCTCATCTCTGGAGAGTTGAGGATGATGAAGCTGGGTTTGACCATGGCATTTGCAGTGTGCAGGTGGTGGGTGATTTGCCATGAGCCGTTTTAGGGGAGTGGTGGGGCTGAAGGGAGCTGAAGGCCAGACTGTAGTGGGGAGAAAAGGGAAGAGAGCTAACATCATTCTGAGGGGTCTTTTTTGTTTTCCCTATGTTGATGACATAAACTCTTGTTACATTGGGGAACCAGAAGGTTAGGGAGTATGTCCTCAGTCTTGACACTGTGTTCCAGAACAATTTCTCCCGACTGTCCATGATTGTCTCTGTCTCAGTACAGTCCCCGACTTACAACTTCCGGTGTTTCAGTGTTCGGCTTTTTGACTTTACAATGGTGTGAATGCTAAATGCATTGATAGAAACCGTATTTTGAGTTTGTTCTTTCCTAGGCAAGTGATACACACTTAAATACTCTCGCAATGCTGGGCAGTGTCAGAGGGCAGTGGCTCCCAGCCAGCCTTGCAGTCACGGAGTCACCATTCACAGTAGTCCCTTGGATTCATGTGTTTAATGGGTATAAAGCAAGGAAGAGACATTCCGGATTCAGTAGAACTATTCTGTAGCTTTCTGTGGTGGGCTGAGGGACCCAGAAGAGGCTTTGGAATCTGTATCCCAACATGTACAAAAGTAACTGAGAGGGGCTGGGATTGTGGCACAGTGGTAGCGTGCTCGCCCAGCATGCGTGAGGCACTGGGTTCGATCCTCAGCACCACATAAAAATAAAATAAAGATATTCTGTCCACCTGCAACTAAAAAAAATAAAATATTTAAAAAAAAAAAAAAAAAAAAAAGTAACTGAGAATAACCCCACCTGCCAGGGCGCCTCAGGGTTGGGGACACGTTACAGAAACAGCACATGGTAGCTAACTGGTGCAGACCCAAGGGCTGGGGAGCCAGGAGGGCACCAGCTGGACGCCAAGCTCTGCAGCATGTCCAGACATGGTGTGGGCAGCTCCTCGAAGAGGCTCAGGAGGTACTTCACAAGTCCTGCTTAATGTAGGTCACGGTAACATCTGGATACAGGGTAAGGTTGGCACAGTCCTGGGGGGGAGCTGATCTGTATGCTGCCCTTGCTTAGGGGTGGGACGGGGCTGCTGCAGGTGTGGGGCTAGTCAGACAGGGTGGTGAAGCTGCCTCACATCCTGGGTGTGTTGTGGAAATTCTTAAGGAGGTCATCATCAAGGATTTGGGATAGAATCCAGCGAGGTAAGACTTGGTGTACTGCGGACGCCACTGCTGCAGCAGAGGTGAGGCCCAGTGAGTCACTCAGGAGCACCCCCATGCTGCTGCTCACAGCTGATACCCAGGCCATACACCTGTCCAGGAGTCCATGTACTTGGTGGCCTAGAGGATGGGGTGCAGGCTGGAGTTGCACTCTCGCTTCACCTGCCCTTGCTCTGAGGTCTTGGCAGTGCTGAGGCTGTGTGGCTGTTGTAGCCTGGCACCTCATTCGTCTCCAGAACCACTGGTCCCTCTTTTTCCTGAGCTGCTTAGAGAGGGGAGGTTTCCATCCCTTTATTGAGGATCTTGAGAGCAATTGAAAACCTCAGGGAAGTGGTGAGGCCCTTCAGGGGAGGTGGGCAGGGAGGACACCCAGAGTAAAGCACGTATCCTTGAACATCTTGCTCATGGTGTGGTAGGCCAGGGATCCCTATGAAGCATGTTCAGGATGAGAGGACAGCCCTGGGGTTGATGCGGAAGGGGGGCCCTTTTAGGCAAGAGGCCTCAGAAGCCACCACCTACAAAGTATGTGTGATGTCCGCTGTGCATGTCACAACGGTCTCAAAACTGCTCTTGCTGACTCAGCACTTCAGGAGCAAGTAATTAAGAATCCCATGCAGTCTTCCTCTGCTCCCTGTCGTGTTTGACCTTTCTTGCCAGTCTGAATCTGATTTTCGCTTGCATGTCCTTGTTTAGGAAGTTTTGGTGAGTAGCTCAGATTTGGTGCATGCATGGACTGGCACCAAGGACGACCTGCCACAAGCAGGAGGCTTGGAGGGTGCGTGTGTGGCTGCTTTCCTCCTCTGGGGCACCTCTGGGGAGACCTCTGGTGGCACAGCTTCAGCATCACCAATATGAAGTTGTCTTGGAAATGTCCTGGAAGCCTACAACCTGCTGGTGGGCAAAGATGCAATGAGAGATGTCTCCATGGGCATCCTCTGGTGCCGCCTGGGCAGCACTTAGGCACACTCTTGCCCTCAGCAGCTCCTTGGTGTTTGTGTTGAGATTTCGAAGCTCATGATCAAAGCTGCCCTTGCCAAAAATGGTCTGTACATACTGCTGCTGGCTGTGCAGGTCCACAAGGACCCCTGGGATCCTTTGCACTTGTGGAGTGGAGTGGAGCAGCTGCCAGGGCCTGAGAGCTGTAGCTTGAGAACACTGGCTTTCCCGATTCACCTGATGCCTGCACCATTAACTTACTTTTTAAGATAATACTGAGTATGAATAAAGATCTACCTTCTCCTGAAATTAAGAATGCTTTGTTTCTACGTGAAGCATACTTGAAAAAGTTATCTTAGAATCTGCAGTGGTGGAAAACCACTGGTAGTAGACAAGGATCCTTTAGGTCTCAGTTCTTGGTTATCTCTAAGTGACTTCTCTGCCCCATGCCCCAGACCTCTTCACCTTATAGGCTTTCTCAGGAACTGGAGCATTATCATCCTGCCCTGCTTTTGAGTTCTCTGTCACATGACAAAGATGTTTACATCTCACTAGTACCCCAGTTCTGAACAGCTGGCCTGTATTCAATGGCATAGTGACCACAGGACTTTTGAAAGAACCCTGGCCAAGATGAATGTACCCCAAGTTAGAACAGAATGACACAGTCAAGGTTAAGATCAATGCATTATGTGGTGGCAGAAGGAAGTTCTTTGAAGATTTGCAAATGAAAAAATCAAGAATTCTCAGAAACCTCATAAAACAGAATAAGCTGACTCTCAAAAGAACTTGAATCCACCATGTATCAAATCATACATGAGCCAAGCACTTTAAGTGTTTTGCTCAGCCCTCATAAGGTAGGTCTCAGTATCCCTGCTTTTGGGGTGAGGAAGCTGATGTACAAAGAGGTTAAGCACACTCAAAATTACAAAGCAGATGCCTGAAGCTGGATATGGTGTTTTGTGATTCTATATTTATCCATTGTATTTAGTCAATGCGATTAAATCAGGCTAAAGCGAAGGTGAAAGGCTTGTCATATTGGTGCCATTCAGCATTCCTATGGTGCCGTAGAAGGTTCAAAAAAGATCTGCTATAGTTTTATCTGACCCTATAGCCCATTGTTACCCATCAGCATCGCCTGAACATGCTTGCTGTCCCTCAGGTGTGCCCAGTACCGAGTGTGAGCTGGTTCAACTTTTAGATGGAAAACGACCTGTCTTCCTAATGTCTAAATCACCCAGGTCATCTTTTCAGTGTTCTACACGTAGATCCTGGTTTCTTAAAGAAAGAAAGGGTAAGCCGGGCGCGGTGGCTCAAGCCTGTAATCCCAGCACTTAGGGAGGCTGAGATAGGAGAATCACGAGTTCAAAGCCAGCCTCAGCAATGGCGAGGCGCTAAGCAACTCAGTGAGACCCTGTCTCTACATAAAACACAAAATAGGGCTGGGGATATGGCTCAGTGGTCGAGTGCCCCTGAGTTCAATCCCTAGTGCCAAAAAAAAAAAAAAGAAAGAAAGGGTAAACATCCGACATACAAAGTCTTTTCTGTCTTTCGGGGGCAGATAGCCCTGGCAGCAGGTGAGTGCTGGGCCTTAGGAGGCCCTCCTAGTAGTCAAGCCTCTTACCCTGTTAATGGTAGAGGCGGCTGCGTCCATGGGACTTAGGAATTTGCTCGTCTGCTCAGGGGCATCTCAACCACCTCCCCGCATCTCAGCTTCCACACGCGTGAGAAAAGGTGTCCGAAGTAGGTGCCCAGAGGTGTCAACAGGCGACGGAAATGGGCGCCCCTAGCTGGGGAGGAAGGACGGTGATCTTCCTGGATGTGGACACCCGCACAAAGCAACAGCGCCGTAGTTTTAGACGCGCTGACGGCAGGAGCTGTGCAGGCACAGAGGCTCTCCGCAGCCGGCCCACGCCCTCCCGCGCTCGCCTCTCCTCGAGCTGGCTCCGCCCCCGGCCCTGGGCCGCAAACGTCGCGAGACTTCGGCTCACCCTCAGGCTCGGGCCCGCGGACCTCTGCATCCGGAGCGCGCACGCAGGCCCCAGGCGCGGGGCGCGCAGGGCACGCAGGCCGTCGGGAGGACGCTCCCAGCCGGAGGCCTCGCGAGAGTTGCGAGTAAACAGCCCCGAATGGGGAACCGAGGAGTGTTCGCGGCCGAGGCGCCGCTACCCTGGGCCGCTCGGCCCCGAGCTTGAGGCGGCCGCAGGTACGTCCGTCGCACGCGCCCGGCCGCCGGGGCCGCCGTCCCTCCTGCGCTCCGCGCCCGAGGCCCGAGGCCCTGGACTTCCCGCGTCCTGCCCGCCCGCACTGCGGCGAGACGCGCCCGGGCCGGGCCGCCGCTGCTCCTGGGCCCCGACAACCGCTGCGCCCCGACAACCGCTGCGCCCCAGCCCCGGCCTCCCTGCTCCCCGGCCACTGCTCCCGGCCACCCTGCTCCTCGCCACCTTGCTCCCCGGCCACCCTGCTCCTCGCCACCCTGCTCCCCGCCACCCTGCTCCCCGGCCACCCTGCTCCTCGCCACCCTGCTCCCCGGCCACCCTGCTCCCCGGCCACCCTGCTCCCCGCCACCCTGCTCCCTGGCCACTGCTCCTCGCCACCCTACTCCCCGGCCACCCTGCTCCCACCACTGCTCCCACCACTGCTCTGGCCGCCGCTGCTTCCCGGCCACCAGCGTCCGGCGCTGGCCGGTCCTGCCGCCCTCCGGCGCGGCTGCACGCGCTTTGCAAGCTTGCCGGTTCCCTATTTCTTTATGTGAAATACACTTTAACGGAGCGAAATTATGTGCCCGCTGTGGCCCTGAACCTCCAGACAGCCGTCCAGTTAGTTAGGGGGCTTCCAAGGAGCTGCTGGCGTCAGACTTGACTTGATTGACTGCGGTTCCTTGGCGTGTCGCAGTCTGCGCGTTGCGTTGCGCTGCGCTTCTGATTCTTCAAATGCAGTTTAAGAAGCCTGTGGCATGCTGGGCACCGGACAGTGTGGTTCACTCTCAGAGACCGAGTGCCTTTCACACCCATAGAACCATACAGTCTTGACTTGCTAGGCATGGCTGTGCTGCCTGAGACTGCTGTAGATCATCGGCATCGTTCTTATTAAGATGTTTACCCCTTGTTTTAGGCAGAGCCCTTGAGAATCTTTGCCCATTTGTCTATGCAAATTAGGTTAATTATTTGTATTACTTTAGATTCTGAATGACACTTCCAGATGTCAGTGGGGTAATACCTCAAGGCTAAATTCTGGAGACTTGCCCTTTTGTGCATGCTAGTAAGCCCTTCTGACTTCTGGGTCTCAGTTTATATGCAATAGTTCTTCCCTCCAATTTTTCAAATTTGCAGAACTTTTTATTAATATTTATGTTTTAAATGTAAGAGCTTCAGTTTTTAAAAATATTTATTTTTTCTTTGTAGGTGGACAGAATATCTTTATTTTATTTTTATGTGGTGCTGAAGATTGAACCCAGTGCCTCACGCGTGCTAGGCGAGCACACTACCACTGCGCCATAACCCCAGCCCTGTAAGAGCTTCATTTTGATAAAACTACCATGCCACAAATTCACATCTGTTTTGAAGTGTACTCTCCAGTGGTTTTTGTAAATGTACAGAGTTGTGCAGTCATGACACCAGTCCCCTTTTAGAACATTTCTGTCATCCCAAGAAGACCCCTTTGTAGTCAATACCCATTTCTCTCCCCGGTCCCATGCAACCACACATCTACTTCACTTTCCTAGATTTGCCTTTTCTGGGCATTTGGAAGGAGTCATGATATGTGGTCTTGTGTCTGGCTTCTTAGCTGATGTATTCACTGCTTGTCTTTGTGGTAGCATGAATCGGCGCTTCCTCCTTTTCTTGGCTGAATGGTATTCCATTGACAGCCCACATTTTGTTTATTTAATTCCATGCAGAATACTTTTTTGCAAATGAAATTTTATTTTATGCTCTAGTGTGTGCTGCACATGACAGCAAACCTGTTTATTGGGGGCATGAGGTGGTGTTTGAGTCCCTTAGGTCTCTCCTGTACTCCAAGCACCCTTTGTGGTGAAGAGCTGTGGCTTCTTTTTTTTTTTTTTTTTTTTTTTTTGGTACTGGGGATTGAACTCAGGGGTACTCGACCACTGAGCCACATCCCCAGCCCTATTTTGTGTTTTATTTAGAGACAGGGTCTCACTGAGTTGCTTAGCGCTTTGCCATTGCTGAGGCTGGCTTTGAACTCGCGATTCTCCTGTCTCAGCCTCCCAAAGTGCTGGGATTACAGGCTTGAGCCACCGCGCCCGGCTGAGCTGTGGCTTCTGTGTGGAAGGTGAGTTCTGGTGCAGTGCTGGCTGGGCCTTTGCTGCCCCTAGGGGTGAAGAGTGTTTTCGCCTTAAGAAGTGTTTGTCTTTCCCTTCAAATTCATGTCTTTGATTTTATTTTCCATCCATTGGTGGTGGATAGTTCTTGGACTGCTGCCTTTTTTAATGGCAGCCACAGTAAGTGACACAAATAGGTAGAATAACAGCACTAGAAAGAGTGAAGGCAAAGGCAGGTTGCACATCTCCCAGCAGTGTGTGCAGTGGGTTCTCTGGTGGATAGGCAGTTTGCCTTTGCACCAGAGAGACTTGATATAGTGGTTGTAGTTTATTAGAAACGCCCGACCTCTCTAGCTGTTGGTGCTCTGCTTTCCATTGGTGTTTGAGCAGGTGACAGAGGACTGGAGATGGAGGGCTGGCTGGAGACAGCACAGTTTCTTTCAGTGTTACCTGAGGCAGATTAAGGCGGTAATAAAGACAAATCGATTTCTTTCTTGTGGCCTAATCTGTTTTGACAAGTTGCAGGAATCCATAAACTAGCTTTATGAGTCTTAACCATGTATATTTGCTCAAGAAGAAGAATTTTAAGTAAAATGAGGAAGGAGGAAGTTTGGGGGTGTCTCCTGTGTGGCTAGTTAACGTTAGATGGGAGCCAAGAGCAGACAGGCAGGAGTCGGCGATGACACTGTGGACCACAGCTTCTCTGTTGATAAATAGAAGACCAAATGATAGAATGAGCCTGAAGAAATGAGCTTCAGTAAAGTTTAAGAATATATCTTTAGTTAAGATGATGTGTCCTGGCATTGCTTAATGGTTAGCCTGCTAAACAATGGTAATACAACCAAGTGTGCAATTAGTTAACAAAAGTGGTAGTTTTTCAGCCAACTTTTAATTACACTGAATAGTACCCTGTCATGGTCTAAACACAGTTCAGTCTTCTGTGGAGTTATTTCAGTAAACTAGTTTGTTAAGAAGCAAGCCTAGCTGCATAATTAGATGATTATCATGCAATACAAACCATTTCCTCTTACCTGAATTGTTTTAAGATTATTTTCAAAGAAATAATTTCAGATGTATTCATTACACCTAGAAGCATAATCTTTGTGATATTCTTTTATTATGCAGATCATAAGTAGAGGAATCTCAGAGCTTCATGGAATGTTGGCTGTCAGCTAGACCAGTAGCTTTCCCGAATAATGCAGTCCCTCTGTGTGTCTCCCTTTACACGTGTCATATCACTTTTGATTCCTGGCACATAGGGTTGGAACTCTCTCTTCCTTTTATTTCTTATTTTTGGTACCAGGGATTGAACTCGGGCACTCGACCACTGAGCCACATCCCTAGCCCTATTTTGTATTTTATTTAGAGACAGGGTCTCACTGAGTTGCTAAGCGCCTCGCCATTGCTGAGGCTGGCTTTGAACTCGGGAGCCTCCTAACTCAGCCTCCTGAGCTACTGGGATTACAGGCGTGTGCTAGCACATCCAACTCTCTCTTCCTTTTAGTATTTGATATCAGATTCACCCTTTAGTTACACCTGTATTAGAATGAAGTCACATGGAGAATCCATTGGTGGAAATTCTGTCTTATAGGGAATGCCTTTTAGGGAAAGATAAGCAGGTCTTCTACATGAAGAATTCATAGAAATTAAATCTAATTGACACAGTGAATCCAGTAAAGCCTGAGTAGGTCTGGAGAGTAAGTGGTAACAAATGAAAAGCCTTTCTAGAATGCAACAGCTAGATGCTCACTGTTTTCCAAGAGTAGCTTTTCCTTATGCTGGAAGGTAGCCATAGATATATTTTTGAGAACAGTCTAGCATTAGATTTGAAATTTTGTGCTTCTATTTTATCAGAAAATGTGTGATTTTTTTCTTTAAAATTTATTTGAAAAGGTCTATTAAAGTATTTAGTGTTTCATCTAATAAAAGTTAACATACTTCTTTGAAAAAATATAAATAAAACAATAGCTATGCCATCAACCTATTGTAAGGTTGAACCACTGTTACATTTTGGCAAGTGCATTTCAGTGTTTTTTTTTTTTTTTTCTCTGTTGCATGTAGACACATTTTTAAAAACCCAAAATTTTGGTTCGTACTGTACATGAACTGTTTTGTTGACTATTTCATGAGCATTTTCTCATATTCCCACTCTTGCTGTAACACTACCACAATGGCTTAAGAAGATGTGAATCTGCTGTCTTATAGTTAGGAGGTCAGAAGTGTCCTCTGGGCAGGGCGGTTTCCTGAAGGCTCTGGAGAGAGTACAGGTCCTGCCCTTCCCTAGCTGGTAGAGGCCGCCTGCATCCCTTGTCCTGCCTTCTCCCTCATGTTGCTTCCGGCATCACGGAGCAACACGCCTTGTGTGGAGAAGCTTGTCATGACCCTGACCCACCTGGGTCACAGAGCAAGTCTCAGCTCCAGAGCCTTAGTGGAGGCATACCCACAGTTAACACCCGTAGGGCTGGGGGTTAGGCCCTGGACATCTTGGGACTGTTATTCAGCCTAGCACAGGGACATAATTTGAGATTGCTGCATGGAATTCCCTAGTATGAATGAACCATAGTTATTTTCCAGTCCCCTATTATCGAACATTTAGATGGTCTCTAATTTTCCCCAGTTATAATCTTGCGATACCTATCTTGCTTGTAAATCAGTGTGCTTTCAGATTAATGCATGTTGGAATGAATTCTGAAGGGAAATTTTAGAAAAGTAGGCTCCCTCTCTGAAGAATGTGGTATCTGGAACCAACCTACAAAGCTCACAGACAGCTTTCCCATGCATAGTTCAGGGTGCCCCAATCAAGGGTCTGCTGGTCCTCAGATTTCTCACCTGAAGGTTATTGTGAGGATTAAATGAGTTAATATATGAATACACCTGAAGGTTATTGTGAGGATTAAATGAGTTAATACATGCAGATTACACAGTACCTGTCACATAATAAATGCTCAGTGAATGTTACTCTTTTTTCATTACTGTATTAGGCCAAAAGTTTTTAAAGTTTTTTCCCTCTAGGGCTGGGATTGTAGCTCAGCGGTAGAGCACTTGCCTCGCATGCGTGAGGCCCTGGGTTTGATCCTCAGCTCCACATACAAAGCAATAAAATAAAGACAATGTGTCCATCTACAACTAAAACAAAAAAATTAAAAAAAAAAAAGTTTTTTCCCTCTGTACTGGGGGGTTGAACTCAGTGGTGATTCACCACTGAACTACATCCCCAACCCTTTTTATTTTTAATTTTGAGACAGGGTCTCGCCAAGTTGCTGAGGCTCGCCTTGAACTTGCCCAAACTTAAAACCCCCCAAAAAACTTGCCATCCTTCTGTCTCAGCCCCCCCAATAACTGGGATTACAATTGTATGCTACTGCACCTGGTGTTTTATGTATATTTTGGGGATTTTAATGCATATTGGTAAATTGCCATTCTAAAAGGTTTTAAGAATTTTTTATATTCACCAGCAACACATGAGTAGTAATTTTATTAGGTATGTTGAATTCTTAAACATGATTTGTATTATATACTGATTTCTTCAAATTTTTCTGTGAAAATGTTGATTTTTGTGAAGTAAATCTTATAGACATTGAGGTTGATTTTAGTAGGAATTTATCATTAATCTTTTCAGGATATCTGTCGGTTCCTTAGACTGAGATACATGGTGGGCCTTCCATATCCCCAGTTTCACATCCACAGATTGAACCAACCACTGATTGAAAGTATTTGAGAAAGAGAAATTGGATTGTCATTATTCTCTAAGCAATAGAGCATAGCCATTTATATAGCTTTTACATTGTATTAGGTACTTTGACTAATTTAGAGGTGATTTCAAGTATACAGGAAGCTGTGCAGAGGCTGTATTGAAACCCTATGCTATTTTACATAAAGGACTTAAGTGTCTATGGATGTTGGGGGGCCCTGGGACCAATCTCCCACAGATAGCAGCTAAGCTTTTCATTTCACACTAGCTCTGTCCCAGTTACTGAGATGCTTGGGTGTCCTTCCATGTGACAGTTGATGACACAAAGTAACTTTGTAGAATGTTTCTTGTTTTGGGGTCATCTGATATTTCCTCATGATTTGATTCCAGCTGTTCATCTTTGGTAGAAGCCTCATAGAGGTGGGACGGGCTCTTTTCCGTGCATCTGCCTGGGTGGAGCCAGGACTGCTGTCCCATGGCAGGGAGCTTGGACAACCTCTTCAGGCTTCTCCCCTGCACCTACTCTTTCCTGTTTAATACATATTTTGTAAGAGGCATTTTGAAGACTATGTGAATATCTTGTCCTTCAAACTTTAAATTTATTTTAGGTATTTGTATCATTGTGGACTCCTGTTCTCCTGTTTTCTTAGTGGGTTAGGACCTGTTACTCCTGTTATTTATTGTGATGCTCAGATTATCCCTGGGCTGGCGGATGGGAGCCCTCCCACTCTGGCTTCATGTCTCTGTGACACATCCACATCATTATTGAGTGCTTCCTCAGTCTCTGGTACAAGGTGTTCCAGACTCATTCTGTCCTCGCCCTGCCCTGCTGGGAGCTGCCTCTTTCTCTAGGAGCCTGGCTTCTCTTCCTGGAGAGTGCTTGGGGTACCACACGTCCTTTCAGTAGATGGAGCTAGGACATGTATGTATACACACAGGTGCACACGCGGGCGCTGATGTATTTCTGCACCTGCCAGTCTGCATCCTGAAAACCTGGGGTTCACAGTAGCACTTCAGTTTCAGTCCGACACTGGATGGTTCAGTCTTTTTTTCTTTTATTGTTGACTTCTTTTCTGGCACTAAGAAAGTTGCCTCCTGTCATCTGTGAAGTGTTTATCTGATCAGATCAGTCTTGCCTATGTGGCTGCCACGTCTCTGCCTGTGTCGTGTCCCCTCCCCAGCTGCCTTCCCTCACCCTTTGCCACCCTGCAGAGTCTGCACCCACAGATGCCCACCTTGTCTCCAGCATGTCTATTCAGGGAGGAGAAGGAAGGGAAAAGTTGGTGTTTTTCTTCCCATGTGTGTCTGCCCGTGTCTGCTGTGCCCGTCTGCTGCCACTAGGCAGTGAGCCTGTCTTGGGGACATGCTCTTCAGGTTTGCATTCTGCGGTGAGAGACAGGGAGCATCAGCCACCGTCACAGGAGAGTAGATGTGTCGGAGCTGGAGAGTTTCGTCTGAGCCTATGAAGCTGTACTGAGCATAGAACCTGGAGCACAGGGGCTGTGATGGTGGCTGGCCTTGGTGGCCCCAGTGCCCCTACCTCATTTGCTGGATTCTAGCCCCCCCAGTGGTTTTCCTCAAAGGAACTTTTTATTTTGAGGCTTTATTATCATAGAGTTGAGAAACTAGAACCCTCAGGATCCATTGTCATGATTTTTGAACCACAGGTCCTAGATTTCAGTTCACTTTCTGGGAACTTAAGCAGGTCAGTGAAATCCCGACAAAGCAGTGAGGCACCTGGTCATTTGCTGTGGTTTTCAGCCTGTCATCCCATGGAGTTTTGTGCTCGCAGGCGACCTCCCCGTCTCCCTCCCTCCTTTCAAGCTCTGGTGGGTGTGCAGGACAGGGCAGGCACTTGAGGTGCACCTGGGGTGGGCATGCGCCTTCACTAGTGTGCTGCTTTTCTGGAAGGGGGTCAGTGACCTTTTAGTCACTAAACTGGTAGTCCCTGTCACGCCCTCCTTCCTTGTGGGAGCGTCTGATTGAGCTTCCCTTTGACCTCCCTCGTGCTGTCTTGTCACCCCCCAGAGAAAAGGTCCTGAATTGCAGATTTCTGTGCCCACCCTGGACACTGTTGCCAAATTGAGCGTGTTCACTGCCAGCGGGTGCTGGCGCTCCCCAGGCCAGCCCTGCAGCCGTCTCCCTTCCTGGTAGGGGTGTACTCTGTTGGTCCCGGCTTCTCACCCCTGCGCCCCATGTCTGGTCGTCAGCAGTCTGTCAGGCCTCCTGTTGTTAACCGGGTTCGAGCCACGTCTTCCTCTTGGAGTATCTCAATACAGTGCCCTCCAGGGCCCCCTGCCATGCCAAAGCGGAACTGTGTTTCCTCTGCTCAGAAACACCATGTGCTTTCCTGTCCCTTCAGAATCAAAGCCAAACACCTCTCTGACCCACAAGGCCTCCCTGGCCTGTCTCCCCAGTCCCCTCCTCTCCCACCTTTCCTTTCTAGAAGTCCTCCACTGCAGGAGCCAACCTGCCGGCTTCTGGGCTGCTCTTCCACACACCAGGCACTCCTGGCCCAGGCTTCTGCACCTGCTTTTCCCATTGCCTGGAATATTCTTTCCCCAGTTTCCTGCTTCCTTCAAGTCTCTCTCTACTCAAAGTTCCTTCTCAGAGGCTGCTGTGACAGCTGAAAACTCAACCCTCTTGACTTGTCCTGTTCCCTTTACTTTTCCTCCTTTCCAAATGCTGTGTTTATCACTAGCTTGTTACTGCAGGTTGCCCTGGTTTCTTGTCTGCCTCCCCACATGGGAAGGTTAGCTCCATAAGCTCACAGTTCTGCCCTGATTTGTTCATTTCTCTGTGGCCTGTGTAGAACAGGTCTGAGTAGTTGCTCAGCAGTCACATCCATGGCTGCTTGGTCTCTGTGGGCTTCACTTCTGGTGGATGGAGGTGGCTGTGTTCCAGTTGTTTGCTGGCTGGTCTGCTTATGCCAGGTACCTGCTCGAACTCCTTTTCCACTCCAAGACATCTCCCTGCCTCCTCCTTACAAGTCCTGCTGGTCCTGGGCGCCTTCTGTGTTCTCCTAGGGCTCTGCAGTGGCTCTGCTGTGGCTCTGCTCGGTGCTTCACTCCTCCCTCTGTGGTTCCAAGCTCCTAGCCTCCCCAGCTCAGTTTCTGCAGAAGCTGGCAGCAGTGTCCTCACCAGTGGGAAGCCTCCTCTCCACTCCAGCAGGATGCTCTGAGCTTCCTGGACTCAGGGTTGCCTCTCCTTTGGCCTCTTTTCTTCTGCCTCTGTTGAGCTGTGTGTTTCTGGCCGGCCTCCTTTGCTGCATCTCACTTGGAGGCTGTGCCCCTGACTTGCCCTTGCTCTGTAGTGTGGTGGCTTGGTATGCGCTCTGTAAAATTGCATGATTTGATGAGTAATTGTGTAGACTGTCTTACTCTATTGCTGTCCTGTTTTCCAGAAACCTGAAGAGTTTATTTTTTTAATCTGAAGGAAAACTGATGACCTTATGGACTTTTCTAATTTAAAACCCTCCAGCCCATATCTCCCCACTTCTCTTTTTTAAAATCAGGCTCCTGCCTAAGGCACACGAGATCATCGGCCATCTTTCCTGTGTGGACTATGTGGAAGGGTGCTCACCATGTTTACCTGGGAATTAATTATTTGGAACAGGTTTAATTAAAGTCGATTTGCTCAGTTTGGCCCAAGATTCTTACTAGTGTTGCTCACTGATATTTGTGTTCTGTAGAGCCCAAATAGGTGGTAGATTCTTTAGCTTGAGGCAGAAGAGACTTAAGAGTTTTTGTTCAGTTTTTAAAAAACTGAATGAGAGACCCATTTAAATCTTTTAGATACATATTCATGAACTGTAGCATGAGAACTCTGATCACGGTGAGGAGCTTTATCTTCCCTGACCAGCAATCTTTAATTCCTTTCTCCTCTTCGTACGCTGCATGACATTGTGCTCTTTGATACCCATTTGGGGAAGTGTCAAGTACAGACTGAAGTCAGGATGAGCTGCTGTAAGGCACGCTGGGGTGGCTCCAGGTGCCCTCTGCTTCTGTGGTCTTCCTGTTTTGGCCTTGGTCTTTCTTCTCCTTGCTCTTGTGGTTGACCTTCTCTCCGCCACTGCTGAGATGAGTGTAACTGTTGTAGATTTCCAGTATCTCTGAGGAGCCTGTCCCACCCGCCTTGGTCTCCAGGGCCAATTCTAGAGATAGGCTTGCTTCTCAGGGTCTTGTGCTATCACAGCATGAAGGTCCTGCTTGTTAAATTGGAATTTTCTTTAGCCCCTTTACCCCCTCGCTAGTGTCCAGTGTAGAAGTCCACGTGGGCAGCTGCAGTTGCTCCAAAGCACGAAGACTCAGCACTGGCTACTGTGGGAAGGAGCCAGCAGCCGGCCGCCTCCCCGGGGGTGCCTGCTCGTCTCGGTGTTCCCGCAGTAGCACAAGGCAGTCTTGTTTCCTTTGTCTCCCTGCTGCTCTGGCAGTGTGGCCCCGGTCTTGGGTGTGATCCTGCAGCCGACCTCGCAGGTGGTGCTAGCCAGCCTTGTCTGTGTTCTTGCTGCTCCACGCTGGGAAGAATGAGTATCTCCTGCAGTTCAGCCATCTCAAAATACGTGTCCACAAGGAATTTGATTCTCAAATAATAGTTATATTTAGCAATAGTGTACCTCACAAACTGCCCTTTTATGTCATTTCCAGTCTAGTGGTAATCTGTTTTTACCACAGATTTACTGGGTTAAATTTCTTTAAGTTTGAGACTTCTGGTAAAATAAGCTTAATGAGAATAAAAACCTTTCTGTGCTCTTTTCATAGAATTGGTAGGAAGTTTTCTGGAATCTGCATAAGTTTAATGTGTTATTTCTTTTAAAAGGTGTTAAAAGTGACGTGTGGAAATTAGGAATCTGTCATACAACAGATAATAAGGATGATTCCACAAAGTTTGTGCCTGAAAAATTGGTGAAACTTTGGAGAATTTACAGTGCTGGTTGGGGAGGTGCCAGAGGGATGGAGAGTTGGGCACACTGAGAAAACAACAGACCCCCAGCCCGGAGCAAGGCCGAGGGCCAGGAGCAGAGGGCCCGGCTCGCTCTCCCCAGCTGCCGGGATGTTCACGGCCAGCGCTTCATATGCCTGGTGTTATTTTGTTATCCTTAATTTCTTCTACTTTTTAAATTTATCTTTTTTTATTTTTAAAACTGCCGTAGACTCCCTCCTCCCCTTACGCATGCAAAAACAGAGAGGGATAAGTAGAAGTGAGCCCAGAAGCCGTGACGTGGTCGCGTCGTGACGCAGCACGCACCCTTACATGGTAAGTGCCGCACCTTTTGGACCCTTTATCTTAGTTGTGAATGTCACTAACTGCACCCGGCTGTGTCGCTGTGCTTCTGATGTCTCTGTGCTGTTCTGTTCTCTCAGATCTGCTTACTTGATGAATTGATCAGTGCCCTTGGACTTGGTCTATGATGCAAATGGAGAGTAGGACTCAGTAGTCTTTGGCCCGAATGAGAGAAGCCTCTGTCCAAGATGGAGAAGAAGCGGAGAAAGAAATGAAGCCTCTATGGGCCACGCCACAGAAGGCCATGGGACTTCACTTTTATTTACGCTGGACAAGACTGTAAGATGGCTGATCAGTAATGTTGCAGTTTTTAGCAGAAGCAAGAATTCACTTCTAATCAAGGAAAAAAGAAGTGCACCTTGAGTTCGTGAGATCTGATGACCGTATTCACTTGTGACCATGGCGCTCATAGACACCTGGCTGCTCCTGCTTGTGGTTTTGCTCTGTGGGAAGAGACATCTGGGTGACAGGCTGGAAAAGGAGTCTGTGGAGAAGGCTGCCTGCCCTGGCTGTTCCCACCTGACTGTGAAGGTGGAGTTCTCCTCGACAGTTGTGGAATATGGTAAGGGACCTATCTCAGCGTTGGGACCTCCCGCCCTCTTTTTTTCCCCTTTAGTATTAGCTTCTGCCCAGGAAGTACGTGTCTGCTTCTCTGCAGTGAATTTCACTCACTTGAGCAGGGCTTTGCTTGAGTTTGTTCCCAGCACAGTCAGCTTATGGAGCAAGGAAGTGGGCACCTGAATGCTCACCCACAGCTTGGTTCCTGGGGGTGTGTGGAGGTGCTGAATGTTTGTTCTGAAGTTCAGGTGACCAGGTATGAATAGCTGAGCAAATAGTCTCATATAATCCACTCCAGAATTTTGTTTTGTTTTAGTAAAGCTCTGGATTTCTTTTCCTGTTTGAAAAGCTCCATTTCTTTACCATATTTTCTTTTTCTTTTTTCCTGCAGTAGTAAGGATTGAACCCATTGGTGCTCTCTACCTCTGAACTACATCCCCAGACCTTTTTATTTTTTGGTTTTGGGACAGGGTCTTGCTGAGTTGCTGAGGTTGACCTCAAACTGGCTATCCTCCTGCCTCAGCCTCCTAGTAGCTGAGATTACAGGTGTGGCCACCCTGTCCTGTTCTTTACTGTATTTTCAAACTTCTATACATGCTTGGTTTTTCAAAAAGAATCCCGCAGGCATCTGGTTCTGATGGTGTGTGGTTGTGGTCAGGGGATTCATGGACATCGTTTTAACTCCAAACTCTGCACACTGCTGTCCAGGGCATTTAAACCAGTCTTCTTGTTTTTTTTTTTTTTTTTTTTTTAATATTTTTTAGTTGTAGATGTATGCAATATCTTTTTATTTTATTTATTTTTACGTGGTGCTGAGGATTGAACCCAGTGACTGACGCATGCAAGGCAAGTGCTCTACCACTGAGCTATAGCCCCAGCCCTGTTTTTCATTCTTTTTACTGTGGACTTTAACATAATTTTTCCTTTACTAGTTAAATTTCAGATTAGAAATTATCTGTGTTTTATATACATAAATTCTTATTTTTATTTGTGTTCATCAATTTCAGAATATATTGTGGCATTCAACGGATACTTTACGGCCAAAGCTAGAAATTCGTTTATTTCAAGCGCTCTCAAGAGCAGTGAAGTAGACAATTGGAGAATTATACCTCGAAACAATCCATCCAGTGACTACCCTAGTGACTTTGAGGTGATTCAGATAAAAGAAAAGCAGAAAGCGGGGCTGCTGACTCTTGAAGACCACCCACACATCAAACGGGTCACACCGCAGCGCAGAGTCTTTCGTTCCCTGAAATACACTGAATGTGAGTATCGTGGCCTCAGTTTGAGTTTGAAGCTGAGAGTAGTCCAAGGACTGCGAGTCTCTGCACCTAGTTCACCTGTTGTGAACATCTCTGGAGCAGGCATTGTTTTAAATTGAGGCACCTGCTGGTGAGGTGGAGAGGGGGTTCACCCCCGGGCTTCACCAGGTTCACCTGGGAGCCTGTGCTCACTGAAGGGAAGGACCTGGTCCTGGGGCCCTCGACCACTGAGCTACATCCTCAGCCCTATTTTGTGTTTTATGTAGAGACAGCATCTCACTGAGTTGCTTAGCGCCTCACCATTGCTGAGGCTAGCTTTGAACTCATAATTCTCCTGTCTTAGCCTCTCAGAGTGCTGGGATTACAGGCGTGGCCACCGCGCCCAGGGAAGTGCCTAATTTCAGCACAAGAACCTGAGACTGTCCTGCTGGGCTTCCTGCTGTACTTTCTCTGCAGCACTTGCCACCTATTGCCTTCTGACATGCCAGTTCTTGTAGTTGGCTGAGACCTTGAGCAGTGAGTTCCCTTTTACCTTTAATCCTGACCTTCACTTATCCCTAAAATGGAGGTACTACCTGCCTTTCCAGATGCTCATGAAGACAGAATGAAACAACGTTTGTGAGGAGAGCTTAGCAGGTGTTCAGGGTGCTGTAAGAGCATTCAGCGGTGATTATTTCTTGGCCCTTGTAGGAAGAAGGTTTTGCTTTATTTTGGATTGAAAGCTGTCTCGCCCTGGATTCCATGTCCCAGAGGCCTTACAGCAGAGCTCACTTGTTCTCCACAAAACAGTAGTAAAGATACTGTGAAGGCATCTGTCCTTCTGCTCTGTGAAGGTATCCCTGGTGTCCTCTCTGGCACTGTCTTCTCTTTAAGTTGTCAATCCCTAGTCCCTTCAACAGTTGAGCATGTTCCATGGTTCACCTCTCCTTGCCACATTTTGTTTTTCTTTGAATACAGTTTTTCTAAATGGTTCTTAAAGGATGAAGGCCAAGTGTGCCTGGTGTGTTCAGGGAGAAGCAGGACCACCCACTCCCTTGTTCTAAACATTGTTCTTGATGGCCCGCTCTAGAGTTGTCCCTGCTATCAACTTAAGACAGAACCAGCATGTGAAGGCCAGTTCAGCCAGTTTCAGCTGGACTGTGTAGTTTCTTCGTGGATTGACATGAGCATGTTTTCCAGGTTCCTGTACCTCGTGGGTGGGCTTGGAAAGGCTAGAAGGGAAGTGGGAGACTGGCTTTAGAAAAGAACTGCTGTGGTCAGATAGGGTTATTCTTTTTAAAACTCACTTGAAATGATTTGTTCTTCATTATAACAGGGACTTTGAAAGGTAAAAGAAAAACTTGCAGTTTTTATCCCCCTCACTTTTTTTTTTAAATAAAAGGATTTACAAATAGTAAAATCCATTCTTTTTAGAATATAGTTTGGCAAGTTTTGGCAAAACTGTACAGTCAGGTAGGTATCCACCAACAAAATTGAGTTACAGAATTGTTGCATCACCCTCAAATTCTCCTCTCCTCCCTCCTGGTAGTTCTGGTTTTTGAAAGATAAGAATATGGAGCCGTGTGGTAGCCATGCCTGTGATCCCAGCAACTTGGGAGGCTGAGGCAGGGGGATTGTGAGTTCAACGCCAACCTCAGCAGTTTAGCGAGGCTCTGAGCAACTTAGTGAGACCTTGTCTCAAAATAAAAAATAAGAAAGGGCTGAGGATGTAGCGCAGTGGTTAAGCACCCCTGGGTTCAATCCCTAGTATTCTCCCCACTAAAAATATATATATGTGTGTGTGTGTATACATGCAAATATATACAAATATATTTAAGTGTGTGTATGTGTATATGTGGAGTAACATACAGTTTTAAAAGGTCCTATTGATGTTTGGCCACAGATGTGTTCATTGGGATAACATGACTTTTTCCTGTCTCAGTACTGTAAAACTTCATTATTAGTGGCCGGTTTCTTTAATAGACTCCCCTCTGTGTTTTCTGGTTCATTGAGAACAAGCTACTAATGAAAAATTGATTTCTCTTTAGTTGTTTTCTTTTTAAATATTTTTTTTAGTTGATGGATCTTTATTTTATTCATTTATTATTTATATGTGGTGCTGAGGATCAAACCCAGTGCCTCACGCATGCTAGGCAAGTGCTGTACCACTGAGCCACACTCCAGCCCTGATTTCTCTTTAGTTTTATTGGCTTTGTTGCTTAAGAAGTTATTTTATCAGTCCTTCTTTGCCTTACCTTGGTTAGAAAATTCTGAGTAAAGAGCCATTTGGGAATAATATGAATAATATGGCAGCTAAAAAATGTATAATTATAATTGCACTGGGGAAATACTAAAGAAAGGGAGAGAATCCTTCAAACGGGATTTCACAGTCCTTGCTGCATGCAGAATGCAGCTTTGCCTGACGTGTTTTTAGCACTCTGGGTTCTGATCATTCCCTTCCTTGCTCCAGCTGACCCGGTCGTGCCCTGTAATGAAACCCGATGGAGCCAGAAGTGGCAGTCGTCGCGTCCCCTTGGAAGGGCCAGCCTCTCCCTGGGCTCTGGCTTCTGGCACGCCACAGGACGGCATTCGAGTAGACGGCTGCTGAGAGCCATTCCACGCCAGGTCGCCCAGACGCTGCAGGCAGACGTGCTGTGGCAGATGGGGTACACGGGTGCGTGTGAAGGTGGCATCGAGGGGCCCCTCGGGAGTACTGGTGCCACAGTCCGGCTCCTTGCACTTTTGTCCTTGCTGTTCATCGAGCTGGGCGAGGTTGACTGCCCGTCTTTACCTGCTGTCACACTGGGCATCTGCTGCTGTGACTTCTCATTGCCTCCACACTAGAAGTCATAGGAATTCACCACTGTTTCTGAGGCCAGAAAAAGCAGATTGTGGAGCCGGGCGCGGTGGCTCAAGCCTGTAATCCCAGCACTTAGGAAGGCTGAGACAGGAGAATCGCGAGTTCAAAGCCAGCCTCAGCAATGGCAAGGCACTAAGCAACTCAGTGAGACCCTGTCTCTACATAAAACACAAAATAGGGCTGGGGGTGTGGCTCGGTGGTCGAGTGCCCCTGAGTTCAATCCCCAGTGTATTGGTTGTGCAACACAGTATCGGAAAAAAAAAAAAAGAGCAGATTGTGGAGTGTTTCCCTCCTGTCAGCACGTTCGTGAACAGGCACAGCACTGCTCACAGCCACGCTGGCTGGCAGTCCAGGACAGGGATGTGCCTTGGCAGGGAAAGAGATCACATTCAGGGGCAGTCCCCTGGCTGAGAGTAAGTTCATGAAGACTGGTTTCTTGCTTGTGTTAGGATGACTAAGTGACTGACTGCCCCCTTTGCTAATCATTTGTTTCAGAACAGGAAATGTTAAGGACTATATTTTATGGAAAAACAAACCTCACAACCAGTAAGATTTATCTTTTCCTTACTGATTGATCACAGCAGAACCTTCCTGATTTAACCAATGTGGAATTTTTGTCCTGACTCAGATGTGAGCTGTGTTTTGCCCCGGGACACCACCGTTGGTTTGGGTGTCCTCCCACTTGTCTCCTGAACTTGGGGGGCTGCCTCTCCTGTGACTTCTGTAGCGCCTACCTCTTTCCATGTGCAGGGTCCTTAGGCTTAACACCTGGGAGACTAACCATTTCTTTTTTTTTTTTTTTTTTTTTTGGTACCAGGGATTGAACTCAGGGGCACTCGTCCACTGAACCACATCCCC
>PVHX01008275.1:59730-84794 GCA_004024805.1 Geosciurus inauris | reverse complement strand
CTGCAGCTGAGGAGCTCTTTTCTGAGTACCTGGCAGCCTCCTGGATAAGCAACTCACTGGCCCTTCAGTCTCATTTCAAAGCCACATTCATTAGTTTCCCCTCTAAACCTGCTCTGCTGCTGGGACTCTGTCTCAGTGGATGGCGCTATTGTCCACGTCCCAGAAGCCCAGGTCAGCATGTCTACCTCAAAACCTCTTCACAGTCGTGTCCCCCCCCCCCCCCCCCCCCCCCCCCCCCCCCCCCCCCCCCCCCCCCCCCCCCCCCCCCCCCCCCCCCCCCCCCCCCCCCCCCCCCCCCCCCCCCCCCCCGCCCCCGCCCGACCAACATTCTGGTACTCCTCCCCTCCTCAGCTCTCCAACCTGTTGCCACTGCCCTCCCTCCTCCTCCATCTGACCCACTCTGTCCTACTGCCTTAATGACCCTTCAGACATTTCAAAAATGCAGATCCGAATATCAATTTCCTGCTTGAAAGGCTCCATGCTCTTCATTGCCTCAGCAGTAATGGTAACAGCTAACTATCAATCGGAGCTTACAGTGTGCCTGGCACTGTTGCAAGCACTCTGTATTTTCTTGCCTAATTCTATATGAGATAGCTTCTGTCATAATCCTCATTTTACAGATGGATACATTCCAAAGTACTCTGCACAGCACACAGCATCTTTCATATTTTGGCCCCAGCCTTGTCACACTCTAGGGACAGTGCTAGTGCTTCTAGGAGACCCTCCAAGCACAGCCCAACCCTCGGGCTGCCTCAGTGCTGTCAATTTCCCTTCTTTATGCATGTTGGTCGTATTTAATACCAGGACATATGGACATAGTCACACACAGTCACACATTCAGTGTTGATTACCTGCCTGCATGTTTCCCCAGCGACTGGGTCCTGAGGGCATTTGTCTCCATATCCCCAGCACTCAGCACAGGGAGTGGCACACACTTCAGAGCTTGCATGATAAAAGACTTAACAGAATGTTAAGGATGAGAGAGCTCTAGGATCCTGGCTGAGGGAGAGCCCTCAGCAGCCTGGAGTGGCTAGAGTAGGCTTCTGAGTGAGGGTCTTATATAACCCAGAGAAGAGGACAGAAACAGGTAGTAAGCGGCAGGGGGACTACTGGGAGCAGAGGCCCTGTGAGCCGAGACAGTGGGGCACAGCCTCATCAGAAGGAAGAGTAGGGATGGGACATGGCATAGATAAGCACGAGTGGAAGACTGTTCCTGGCTAGACACAGAGCAGAGGGCCCAACTTAGAAGCTTTGCTGCCTGCAGCGAGGCCATGTATAAGGCAGGCCTCAGTGGGTGCTCTACAATAAAGGCAACATGGTTCCTTTGCAGAAGAAGTGCTCATCCATCTGCCTGCCAACCTCAATTTTCTCTTTGGAAACCTGGCTCAACAGCCTTGAAATCTTTCTAGCCCATGGCCCTTGGAAATGCAACCTTGATACCCTGTCCCCAAACCATAGGGTAGACGTCTGACTGAAATGGGATCAAATTCTCAGGTTAGGCTGAACCAATTCATCCATCACTTACCTGTCAATAATGTTTTGAGGTCCATGTCAGATGCTGGGAAAGAGTGACAGACAAGGCAGAAAAGATATCTCTGCGTGCTTATTAGAGAAGGTGGGCCTTTCCTTTATTACCTCCTTCTCTAACAAAGTCCCTCCCAGGATGGGCAGCCTAGGAACATTCGGATTCATCTCCTGCCACCAGCTGTGAGTGGGGAAGAAGCCCTCAGACCCTGCAGTCTGAGCCCCCAACAGGCCAGAGTGAGGCAAGCACAGCTCCTCATCTGTGAGCTCTGTATTCTGAGTGCACATATAAGCACAAGTGGGCGGCAGCTGACAGGATAGAAGCCAGGCTTCCACCACACCTGCCTGGGGACAGCCCTCTAAACCCTCATGGGTGCAGTCACCATGGGAGGCTTAGGAATGCTGCTGTCCCAGGTACCAAGCGTGTGGGTGGAATGGTCATGCAGTGCAGGCACAGGCTGTCAGGCAGGCCTGGGTTAGAACTGTAGCTCTACTACTCATCAGCCGTTTGACCGTGGGCAAGTCACTTCCCCTCTGAGCCCTGCCTCCTCATCTAAAGACAGGACAGTGATAGTATCATCTCAGAAGGCTATGGGGGAGTGAGATGATGATACCAATGCTGGCCTGCAGTAAGCTCTTGACAAAGGCCAGCTATTGTGGCTACTATTACTGATCTGGTTATCACCGATCTAGGTCTGTACCCTGCATCTCCCTCTGTTAGCATCTGGGTATGTGTCTGAGCACCCACCATAGCCATCTGAAGCATCTCCTGGGTGACCACCAGAAGGTCCTGGGCAGGGCCTTGGCTAGACTCAGCACCTGGGGTGGCCGGTTCCCCAGCTAAACCTTGATGTTGCCATCCCTCTCTGTGTACCAGGAAAACCTAGAGCTCTAGCCACTACTTTGACCTGGGACAAGACAGGAGCTGCTATGGGCTAGGCCCCAGGCCAGCCACATGGTACAGTGGGGGATGTCTCACCTCATACTCCTGGGAGAACTTGAGGCCATCATTGGCTTTGAGGCGCTCAATGTTGTCTGCCAGGTCGGTGATGGGGATGGGCGGGTGGTCTCGCATACCTGGGGAGGTAGGGCACACACAGTCAGTTAATGTGAGGCTTGAGCAGGGTGGTGGAGACAGCCCTGATGCATGTATGTGCTCACGTGAATACGTGGAACCATGGAGCACTTGGCACTGGTGGCATGGAGACGGCGGCACATGCGGCAACAGGGATGGAGGGGCACACAGTGGCTGGAGGGTGGAGAGGACAGAGAGGGAAGTATGTGTGCTGTGAACATGTGGAAGCATGTCAGGTGACACTGCTGAGTGGGGGCACCAGGGCTCTGCCTGGCGGGTCTGTTCAAGAGGAATGGGAGGCTTCCTCCCTCCCAGGCTCATACTAGAAGCCCAGGTTGGTGGCAGCTGACAGATGGAAGCTGGGCTCCAACCACACCTGCCTGGGCACAGCCCTCCTACCCCTCACTGGCGCCGGTCACTACAGGAGACTGGGTGACACTGTTGTCCCAGAGTGTATGGATGGAGTGGTTGTGAAGTACAGACGATGGCACAGTGACACAGAAGGAAAACAGAGAGAAACAGAGATGAGGAGGAAGATGTAGAGACACAGAGACAAGGACACAGGAGGAAGAGGCACCCTGAGAGGAATCAGATTGAGACAGGGGCGGCAGGGGAAGGAGACGAGGCTGGGCCAGCAGGACAGAAGAGAGAACTGGAGGTCACGAGGTAGGCAGAGAGGAAGGGGGTGAAGGGGAGACACGAGAGGACATCCAGGAGGGGAGAGAACAGAGGAAAGGAGTGCAGATGGTGAGGAAAGGAGGCAATGGGGTGAGAAAAGTAGAGGAATGGAAACAGACACCAAAGCCAAAGTTTCCCCAAGCATGGGAACTTTGAAAACTAACTTGAGATATTCGGGCAACTGGGGGCACTGGAACCTGCAGAGAAAACAAACAAAACAAAAACAAAAACAAAAAAAAACACAATGGGGCGAGAGAAGAGAGCCTGTTAACCTTTTCTGGTCACATGGCTATGAGCTCAGACACAATGTAGGTTGGGGGCAGGAAGGCCAGGGCAGTGAGGAGCAGGGGGCTATGGGATAAAACCCCACAGGCCCCTGGCCGCCCAGTAATGCAGACAGATGTCCCACTTCTAGAGTTGAGTGCTCCCAAACCCCATGGGCCTGGGTGGCCTTTCAGGACTCTTTTTATGACAAACTGTTAAGTCCAAACCAACTCATATTCCTTCTGGCATCAAAATTTGGCCTTTGGGGTCGGGGGTATATATCAATGGTAGAGGCCCCTATGTTCAATTCCAGCACTACAAAAAAAGAAAAGGCCTTTGTTCTTTTTTTTTTTTTTGGTACTGGGGATTGAACTTAGGGGCACTCGACCACTGAGCCACATCCCCAGCCCTATTTTGTGTTTTATGTAGAGACAGGGTCTCACTGAGTTGCTTAGCACCTCACCCTTGCTGAGGCTGGCTTTGAACTCGCGATTCTCCTGTCTCAGCCTCCCTAAGTGCTGGGATTACAGGCTTGAGCCACTGCGCCCAGCTAAGGCCTTTGCTCTTTTTAGATGATTTTCATATTAGAAATGAGAAATCCCTTTTCAATCCCACACCCGACCTCTCTTTTTGAGTGCCTGCCCATCGTCTCCTTCACACACAATGGCCTCTGAAAAGGAGTTTCTCTGCATCCCCCCTCACTTCTCCTCAACCTGCAGAAACATTTCTGGCTCAACACTGGGCTGTTGGACTCCCTCCAATGTCCTACCTGCCAAAGCAATGGTCCTCCCTAAAGTGTCCCACTATGCTAAATAAATCGCTTGAACCCTCCCTCCCACACACAGTTCTCTCTGGCACTTGAGGGACACCTGCTCCTCCTGTCACCCCTGCCCTCCTCCTGACCACTTTTCAACCATCATTCCTTGACGCTGTGCTACCCTCCCTCCCTAGGCTCCTTCTCCTTCCTGCCCACTCCCTGAGAGCCTTCTGTTTTGGGCTTTGACTGCTGCATGCTCCTCAGCACCTGCCACACTGGTGGTTTCAGCACTGAGGCCAAAGCAGAGGTCCAGACCCCACAGGCCCACTGCCACCTGGACACCTGACACCGTAATCCTTGGTCAGCAGCCACAGAACCATCCTTGTGTCCCCCATGTGCACTCAAGCCTGGGCCTTGCTGCCCTCACCTCCTTCATTCTTCCCGATTCTGTCCCTTCCCTCCATCCCCTGCTGCCTTCTACCTCCTCAGCAGCCTAGGCTCTCTGCTCCAATCTCTCCCTCTTCAATCTCTTCTCCACACAGCAGCCACAGTGCTATTTCTACAGCACAATTCTGACCCTGCTGAAAACCTTTAATGCTTCCCTGGGACCCTCAAGATGAAGTCCAAGCTCCTCAGTGTGCTGTCCAAGGCCCTTTGTGAGGAGACCTCTGGCCCAACCTTCCAGTCACCTGTTGGTCACTAATCCCCAACTCCAACATTGAAGAAGCACTCAAGTACCTCATGTGTGCAATGTCTCCATCTGAAGGAGCTGCTCCCACCCTTTCCCCCTCATGGCTTGGCACCTCTTGCCAAGCAAGCCCTCTGTCTTGCAGTCTTACTGTCCTGGTGCTTAGATTCCTCACAGATCCAATCATGCTAGCCTGCTAGGGTTGCCTGGCTTGCTCGATGTCAGAACACATGTCCTTGAAACTCAGTCACCATGTTGTGAGGAAGCCCAGGTCACATGAAGAGGCCTTGCCTGCATGGCAATGGAAACAGACACCAAAGCTGAGCCCCAGCTCGGCTCATAGCTGATTTGTCAACCACCAGACACCTCAATGAACCATCTTTATAATCTGGCAGCTGGCAAACTTTTCCCAGAAATGGCCAGACAGCAAATATTTTAGGTTTTGCATCCAATATCTACTATATCTACTGAAGTTTGTTTTCTGAGTACAAACAGACCCAGAAACGAATGGGTGTGACTGCATTCCAGGAAAACTTTATTTACAAGACCAGGTAGTGGGCTGTATTTGGCCACAGGCCATAGTTTGCCAATTCCTGCTTTAAATGATTCTAGCTCCCAGCCTTCAAGTCTTCCGCCTGAGGGCCCAAACATTCTGGAATAGACACTGCTCCTGCTGTGCCCTGTCTGAATTCCTGACTCACAGAAACTGTGAGAGATAATACATAATTATTGTTGTTTTAAGCCACTAAGTTCTGGGTTAATTTGATATGCAGTAATAACTGGCTCATACATACACAAACCCTCTGTGTGCACATTAGTTCACTCATTTGTTCTGTTGTGGTGTGCTCATTTCACAGGCATTCAACAAGAACCCACTGCATGCTGAATGCACGGGTGGGGGATGAACAAGACATGGTTTCTCATGCTGCAGAACTCAAAAACTGTGGCTGAGGAAATTCCAGTCCTCTGTGAGAGGAGTCATTATGGAAGCAGAGGCGATTCCCAGCCCTGAGTGGAGCCCCCTCCCAGGAGGTGAGGTCTGTGCTGTGTGGCTCAGAGAAAAAGGAGTGACATTTCAGATAGAAGAAACCTCATGAGAGTGGCTGAGGCGGAAGGGCAGACACTGAGCCTTGAGCTGCAGTTCCTGTCCTCACACAGACCTGGAGTTGGCCTGTAGAAAGGGTCAGGTGTGACACCTCATCTCCCTTCAAGTTTCTTGTGGGACATTTCTCATTGCTAACATGCCCCTCTTTGGGTGGAGGGCCAGAGGGTGGGTGCAGAGGCTGGCCATCCTGTGACTGGAATGTGGGCTCTAGGGAGCTCCTTAAAGCCCACATCCAGAGGCCCTGACTAAAGACCTGCTAGGATTAATGAGCAGCTTTGCTGCCCTGAGGAGGCTCCTGGGCCCTGAGCACCTGTCCAGACATTGGATATAGGACACTTCTGTCACTTCAGTCCAAAGTGAAGAACAAAAAGGAAGAAAGGCAAAAAGAAATGGGGGCATGTGACTGGGGTCCTTCAGTGACCTGGGGAACAGAGCCTGCAGCCTGCTTAATCTAGGCCGGCAGGCAAGCAGGCTGGGGGAGCTACCCTACCTGGGGTCTGGTAGTTAAGCCTTCGCATCTCCACAGGGTCAGAGGAGTGGGCCAAGAGGGAGTCCTTCAGCCCAATTGATTGTTCATCCTTTGATGATGGAGAGTGGGTCCTTTTCCTAAAAAGGCAGAGGGAGGTTGATGAGAACTCAAGGTCCAGGCCAAGGCCAGCCAGCTGGCACAGAGCCCCCATGTTCACAGCTCTACCCCACCCCCACTGCCCCACCTCACACTGGGGTCCTCTGAGCATGGAGGAACCAAGGGCAGAGCAGCCTCAACATGAGAGAACACAGAGTAGGGATGGGGTAGGGAGACAGCAGGAGTGTGGAGTGGACAGAGCGGGCAGTGCAGCAAGGGAGGAAAGGGTCGCAGAGGCTGTTGGCTCCTTTGGACAGAAGGCAGGTCACTGCTGGGCAGTGGCTGCTATCCCCAAGATGACCACAGCTGAGGCAGCAGAAGCCACCAGGAATAAACATGCAAATGACATAAAATACACAAACATCACAGGGGACGGAGCCCCAGCTGCCTGGCTCTCCAGGTATCAGAGTAAATGCCCAGAGCAGCAGGGGAGGGACGAGAAAGGTGTCACACTAGCCAGGTAGTGAGTCCTGTCCCACTGGCTTCCACTTTCCCATCCACAAGGAAAGGGACAGACTACAGGATCCAGCTGCTGAGAAATACCCAGGGGCCACTTGCAGTCTGCATATGTGTGCTGGGGGAGCTGCTGAGTGTGCTGGAGTGTGTGTACATCAGGACACTGTTCCCTGCTGCTCTGCACAGTGGAGCAAGACAGTCTCTTGCAGCACTGAGGTAACTTCTCCAAGAACTGGGAGCCTGGGGAAGGTTCTGGTGAGCTCTGAGGACTCAGGGGAAGCAATGAAGCTGCATCGTGCATGTGCCCTGTGGGGAAGAGCATCCTCTGTGGAGGGTACAGAGTTGAACGGGCAAGAAGAGCAACAAGGCCTGCCCCTTATGCCAATGAGGATTCATTCGGAACTGGGGAGCCTGTGGTGTTGACTAGACAGTTTGTTGCTTAAAGCAACAGGTCAAGAGGCTTCTGGTCAGAACACCGTCCCTCCCTGCTGGCCTGACATGTACACAGGGATAAGAAGTAGAGGGGAAGGTGTGTGAAGAGAGAAGGAACAACTCCTACCTTTCTTGTTTACTACGTCCCGAAAGACAGGCAAGGACAGAAGAAAGGAATGATCATTTTTTCTCCCAAGCACTCAGCCCTTACATGACAGGGGGACACTGTGGGATCCTTATCTCACTTGACAGTCACAGGGAAGGGGCTCTTTTTTGCACAGACACCATAATCCAAATGAGAGTGGGAAGGATAAATGGATATAGGAGGCACTCCTCAGGGCCCACCCATAGGTGTGAACTCTCCAGGAACAGCACTGATCCGGGCAGGGGAAAGATGGGGCAGGAGACAGGCACTCCTCCATGGACATGCATGGACACATGGACCAGCACATATTCATCTGCCAGGTGCCCTCTGATATGCTTATGTGGTCTGCCTTGGGGCAACGGTTGGAGATTCAACACACTGTACTACAGGCCCAGGAGCATTCTGGGGCAGATGCATGGCTGTATGGGGAAAGAATGGGGTGCCAGAGGCAGCCTCCTGGGTACCAGCACCTACAAATGAGTCTTAAAGGATGAGGAGGCAGGAGGGTGCAGAAAGGAGAGCTGCAGAGTGGAGGAGGGGCCGGCTCCACTGGCCTGGCAGCTGCATTAGTTAAGTGTGATGATGTCAAGGGTGGTGGCAGGGACCAGATTAGCCAGGTATTCAACTGTTAGATGGAAAAGGTTGGGGTTTATTTTGGAAGCCACCAAAAGATTTTTTTTTTTTAATATTTTTTATTTTTAAGCTGGGCGCAGTGGCTCACGCTTGTAATCCCAGCACTTAGGGAGGCTGGGACAGGAGAACTGTGAGTTCAAAGCCAGCCTCAGCAATAGTGAGGCGCTAAGCGACTCAGTGAGACCCTGTCTCTACATAAAAACACAAAATAGAGCTGGGGATGTGGCTCAGTGGTCGAGTGCACCCCTGAGTTCAATCCCCAGTACCAAAAAAAAAGTTTTTATTTTTAGTTGTAGATGGACACAGTATCTTTATTTTATTTATTTATTTTTATGTGGTGCTGAGGATTGAACCCAGTGCCTCACGCATGAGAGGGAAGTGCTCTACCACTAAGCCACAATCCCAGCCCCACCAAAAGGTTTTAAACTGAGAGTGAAAACATTAAATCTCTGTGGGTGCAGCTCAGTGGTAGAGTGATTGCTTATTAAGTCTGAGGCCCTGGGTTCCATCCCCGGCAAAGCAAAAAATATGAAGTGAAATCTCTGGAAAAACCTTGGAGACTTGGAAGTAGAAGGGAAGACTTCAGGGGCAGGTGGTTCCAACTATCCAGAAGAGAGGACTGAGTGTTAAAGACAGAGATCAAGAGGGTGGGGGCCGTGGCTCAGTGGTAGAGCGCTTGCCTAACATGTGTGAGGTACTGGGCTCGATCCGCAGCACCACATAAAAACAGGTCTTGTGTCCATCTACAACTAAAAAAATAGTAAAAAAAAAAGACAGAGATCAAGATATCTGTGGATGTGGTGGGCACAGTGGGCTTTCAGTAAATATCTGCTAAGGGAATACCTGCGGGGATGTGGTCTGTACCTCTCTGGGCCTAAATAGGAGAGCATGGCTGGGAAACCACATAGGAACAGTGGCAGGAAGTAAGTGCTGAAACTAAGGGACCAGGAAACCTTGGTGTCTAGAAGCTGAAAAGGAGACAGACACACTCACACCCACGGACAGAGACAGACATGCCAAGGGATGTACATGGAACAGGACTCTGGATCCTCAGCCCCTCTTCATACCCAAGATGACAGGCACACAGAGGCTCCCCACCAGACAGGTGCACACAAGCAGATGAAGGTGCACACACACACAGATGCTGCTGCCTGTCCTGGCTTCCCACTGTGCCCGGGTGCCAGAGGCCAGTTTGGGATGGCTGCACTTATTCCAAATGCACTGTACCTAGAAAGGGCCTTCGAGATGAGGGGCAGGTGCTGTCCCCAGGGGCCCTGAGTACAGCACTTACCTCTTAAACAGAAGGATGGCGATGACAATGAGTATGATAAGGATGACTGCCAGGACAGGGCCTGTCACCCACAGCATCTCGGGCTCCTCCTGTTGCTGGGCTGGTGTCACTTGGACCACGATCTCATCCGAGTAGGGGCTGGAGGCATAGCGCTTCTGTGGCGCAGCAGAGAAACAGCACAGGCTATGAGCTTTGTGTGAGACCCCCACCCTCTGCCCATCAAACCTATAGAGAAGGCGCTGAGGCTGGGTTATATAACTGGGCTGGCCCAGGTCTGGTTTTCTAAGTCCTAAGAGGCTGACCTGAGGCTGGCCAGCAGGATTGGGGTCCTGGGCCAAATCAGGTCTGGCCTTTTGGGTCTTGGGACCCGTGTCCTGGGATACTTAGTATATGTCTTAGGTCTTAGCAGCCACTCCAGACCTGAGGTCTCCTGGTGTTTGAAACTGGCCTAGTCTTGGGTCAGGTCTGGGGTCTTGGGTGCTAAGAGCCAATCTGGCTCAGGCAGACCTGATCTACAGGTTCCTTCAGGGAGGCAAGCACAAAGCACTGGTAACTCAGGTCTGGAGACAGGGGTCGGTTGTAGAAGCCTCGGTAGCTCTTCTTGTCCCCCAGGGTAAAGGTCTCTGGGAGCACATCCATCTGAGCTGCCACATATGGCTTCAGCCGTTCTGTCTGTCGCCGCCGCCGCCGCTCCTCACCACCCTGCTCAATAGCTTCCAGAAGCTGGCAAACAGAGCACAGAGTCATACAGGGTCTCGAAGCATGCTGTCCCTGGGGCCATGGCCTGCCCTGGCCTGGCCACTGCAGGTACATAATAATGCCAGGTACCACAATGCCACCCCTCCTGCCAGCCTACAGGAGGCCTTCTGGGTAATCTCATCCTAACCAGAGAGACAGTTTCCAAACCAGCTGTGAGGAAAGAGCAGAAGACTTCACATGTTCCAGGAAAACACAGGCTAAAGGCTCATTCTATCACCTCCAGGTTATCTATATCTGCAGGACTCCTGAAAGTCTACAGAGCTTGGACTCTCAATAGCTACAGAAATATCTCCACTGTTACCTGCCCCAGGGGATTCTCCCCAAACACTTCCCAGGCATTCTCCATAAGTCTTCCAGGAGTTCTCTGAATACTCCCAGGGGTTCTCCCCCTAGAGCCCTTCTCTCTAGGGATGAGACAGGCTACCAGCCAGAGCAGCCATAAGAGTGATTTCAATTGGGGTGGAGGACCTGAGAGTCCACAAGGGTAACACTCAGGCCAAGGTAGCTACTGCCAAACTGTGTGGGGCGTCATTCGTGCCGGTTCCCTCCCCAGGCACCTCATCCAGCTCCAGCTCCTCGGGTGTGCTCCATCTTGGTGCTAGCATGTTTCCACCCATACGGTCAATGGGCACCACCACGATATAGAACCACCTGTGTGGGCAGAGCAGGAATCAGGACAGCCATCACCAGCAGCTTGCGGCCATGCCCCACTCCCGCCACCAGCCTCTGCATACTTGACCAGTGAGGGGTCCTGCACTTGAGGCATAGAGAGAGCAAAGCAGCCATCCTCTATGTAGGCAGAAGCAGGCAGTGGCTTGTGTGGCAGGAGGTCAGGAGCCGTGCGGATGGATACAAGGTGCTGCAGGCCTCCTGCGCTGCTGCCACGGTTCATCAGCACAAATGAGTACTCTGTGTTAGGCTGCAGGTCTGCGATCAGCTTCCTCATCGAGTGCCCATCCACCTCCACACTTTGTCCATTGTACAGAATCTGCAGGAGATGAGAGGGGGAGCGTGGCAGTGCCTCTGGGTGAGGTTCCTTCTGTGGGCCTACAGGGCACAGGATATGGACAACCAGGATCTAATTCACAGACACACGCACATGCGGATTTGGGATTGGAACGACTGACAGCAGGCCCGTGTGTGATGGTCTGGCTGGCTGTGGCCCTTACCCACCTTGAAGGGTACAGCTGATTTGTAGGAGTCAGGGACCTCCCAGCTGAGCAGCACAGATGTCTTCATTGCAGCTGCCACACGGAAGTTCTTAGCAAACACTGTGGAGGCACAAGGATGAAGTCAGCTCTGGCTGGCTATCTGGAGTGGGGTGAATGAGCCAGAGGATGAGGCACTGTTGGGAAATAGGAGTTTAGGAATGGCTTTGGAGAACCAAGCACCCCCATTCCCAGCCAGCTTCAAATGGTACAGTTCAACTCCCAGCCCAAGCTCTTCCGCAGTGAGCACTGAACAGGGCAGCAGATGCTACAGCACCAATGGCCAGAATCTCCAGAAGAGTATGGGTAAAAGCTTGAACTCACAGATACCAAGTTAGAGAGCCCAGCGGTCAGTGGGTCATGATCATGAGAAGCATGTGGCCATATACCAGGGCACGGTGCAGCATGTTCACTAGAGATCAGTGGGTCATGGCCATGACATCAGTGCCACAAACCAAAGATCAGTAGGCTGTATACCCAAGAATGGTGATGGAATCAAAAGAGATCAGTGGGGCAAAGTCACGAGAAATTGAAAGGTCACGCAGCAGAGGTCAGTAGGTCAAGGACAGCAGAAGTCAGGGGTCATACACCCAGAAACATGGTGCCCATTCACTAGAGGTTAGTAGTCATGGTCATGAGAAATTGAGGGGTCACACAGCAGAGGCTGGTGGATCAGTTGCCAGAGGTCAGTGGGTCAAGGAGAGCAGAGGTCCCCAGTCGCAGCTACACTTGGGCAGGCACTGCTATGCCCACAGCACACACCTTGCTCCACAGGCATGGTCCGGGACTGGATACTGGGGCTGAGTGGACCGGCGCCTTTGCTGGTACGTGCACGGACCTTGATGTCATAAGTGGTGTCTGGCTTGAGGCCAGACAGAGTAAGGTATGTGTCAGCAGAGATGTTCTGCAGCTCCTGCTGGCTATTGATGTCACGGTACACCACAGTGTAGTTGATGATGCGCCCATTTCTCTCCGCTAGCACTGGTGGGTCCCAGGCCAATTCTGTGGTAGACGTGGTCAGTCCTGTCACTCGCAGGTTTTGGGGGAAGCCACTGGGCACATCCTCGGGGGTTGTAATCTCTTTCTCGAACTCCTCGCCTGGGCCAGCCCGGTTCTTGGCAGCAAGCCGGAAGATGTAGGTGGCCCCCTTGTGAAGACCGGTGACTGTAAAGTGCTGGTCATCCTTGCCAAAATCTATGGTGTTAGGCCGCGCCTCATCGGCCCGACGGTATTGCAACCGGTAGCCCAGCAGCTCACCAGGCAGCTCCTTGGGTGGGTGCCACTGAAGCAGCGCCGTGTTCATGGCTGTGGTGCTGACCATCATGGTAGGCCGGCCTGGGACTAAACAACCACGCACCGGGCTCTGGTGCTGCCCTCTCCACTGCCCACCCTCAGCTCTGCCCCTAACCCCTCACTCACCTGCCCCAGTTGTTGTAACAATTTTGGGCTTGCTTCGGGCACCATCCCCCTTGGTGGTGTAGGCAGCAACAGTAATGGAGTAGGTAGTCTCTGGGGTGAGGCCGCTGATGATGGTTTCCTGAGGGAGGAGGAGGGGCCGTTCCCATCACAGTGTGTCAGAAAAGGTCAGACTGTATCAGATACCTCAAGACCCTAGTCTGCAGGAAGGCCCCAGGCACACAGGGCCAGAGGTCTTGGGAGGTTAGGCTGTGAAATGCTGGACTGCTGGAGGTGGGGCAGCCAGGTGGGATGTGGGCTAAGGGGATCCCACCCATCCTAGGAGCCACAGGCCTGGGACAGACAGTTCACTCTTCCTTTCAGACAAGAACAAAGGGCCATGCTGTTTCCTCTACTCTGTTGTGCTGTACATGGCACCTCGTGAGGGCCCTGCACAAACGAGCTCACAGGGCAGAGCCTCACCCACACCCGCACCCGCACAGCTATTGGCACTCACATGCACACAGACTGCAGCTCCTCCTGCATACACAAGGCCACTTGTAGACATTAAGAACACACACGCACACACAGCAGGGTGGAGGAGCCCGACCCTACTAGTCAGGAACACAGCTCACCACCACTCAGGTCAATGACTGTGAACAAACATTCCCTGCAACACATCCCTACACCTGGGAGAGTAAGGAAAGACAGGAAAAAGGAGGCCTCCACACCTGGGAGACTCGCTTCCCATGTTCCCACTGATGCCTAAGAAGTCAGCCAGGATATGTCTCCCCACCTTGGAAGATCCTACCCATACACCCATTTCCAGCAAAGGTATCGTTTCCGGACATGCGGAGAAACAGCACAGGGGACCAAGCCACGCCACACAGATAGAAGAGTGGGAAGAAGGGAGGGGACCACCGTGCAGTGGAAATAGGGCTGCCACCACCAGCCCTGGTGTCCCTCCAGCTCTGAGTCTCAGGTGGAGTCACGGCAGTTACAAACAACCCCTTATAGGCCTCTTCCTGCCCCAGCTGGAGGGTCTCCCAGGGCGGGGGCTCTAGCAGCACCAATGCCGGACCCAGCTCCCTAGACTCTTGTCCCAGCCTGGGCCCTAGGCAGGTGATTTTTCACTCAGGATCAATAAGGCCTAACGATCAGGATTGGATTTAACTCCATTCCTGTCTGGCCGGAGCAGGGGCCAGGCCCTGGTCGATCATGAACATTGGCTTCAAATTGCTGCTCGACAGGCGAGAAGTAAGGATTAGAGGAAACGCCAATCGCTGCTCAGCTTGGTGCTCGCGTCTAAACGCCAATTTTCTCCGGATGTGGCTGGTGCCCTGTGGATCTTGGCAACACAGGCTGGGAGGAAAGAAGGGAGAGGGGGAGTGTCCCATGAGCCCAGCCTGACCCAGTCTTGCCCACGCTCGCACACCTGTTACTTACATAGTCCTCGGACTCCTCTGGCCGCCACTGACCATGGGAGAGGGAGAAAAAGGGAGACAGGATGGTGAAGGATTCTGGCCCAGAGAGTTCCTGGCCCATGGAGGACACAGAGAGGGCTTGGAACCTGAAGTGCCCACAGGGGTAGCAGCCCAAGACAACTTCCCATACAAAGATTCAAGTCCCTGCCTCACTGAACACCATGTACCAGAGACGAGGGCAGGGAATCCTGGAGGGCAGACAGCCTAAAAGGGTGAAGGAGCTGAAACTGAGAGTCAGGAAATCCGGGTAGAGACCCTCTGCAGAAGAGGATGTGAGTGTGTGAGGGGTGGGTTTGAGAGCTCAGGCAGAGAAGGAAAACACTGAGGGGTGAGGGGATGACCACACACCCTGGTAGTCCCAGCCTACACTTGTCTTGGTATGATTATTCAGTGTCTTCTTCCACTCTCAAATGTATTCCAGTTGGAACAACAAATTATAGCTACCTGAGTATGAGGAGCACCGCAGGACATAAGAGATGCACTGTGGCTGGGGTGGGTTAAGGGGAAGGCTGGCCATCAAGATTATGAAGGTCATGAGTGCCCAGCTTAGAGCCTGGGCGCTGCCCATAGGCACTGGAACCCCTGACACACCTGCTCCCTTCTGTGGGTGCCTGACAGTTGAGGTAGGAAGGCCAGCCAGTTTCAAGGGCTGGCAGTGTTGTTATTTCTTAGTAAATCCTTTAGTTCCTTGGTGCATGTAGGTGGTTGGAGGGGTGGAGGTACTGAGGCCTCTATTCTGAGAGTCTATGGTTCTGGAGGGTCAGGGGTGGGCCAGTGAATCATGGCACAGGAAGATGGTCCACAGTACCTCCAGGAGCCATGCAGCCCCTCAGCTGGGCCACCCTCACAGAGCTGACCTATGTTCCTCCTGTGCTGGCAAGCTGTACTGCAAAATCTTGGAATGCAGTATAGGAAGATGCTAGATAGGTCCCTAACAGTCTTGGCCAGTCTGCAGGGTGGGGCTAGGCTCTGTTCCCATTTCCTTGTTGCAGGGAGACCTGGGTTGTCCAGGCCAGGCCCGCGCATGGAGTTCTCACATGGTACCTCCTTTGTGTCAGAGGCAGAGTGAGAGAAAAGGGAAAGAGAGGGTGAGACAGAGGCAAGGAAGGGAAGAGAGAAGTGGCAGGAGGAGAAAGGGAGAGAAGAAAGGGAAGAGGCTGAGCTAGAAAAGCCAGAGCAGTGAGGAGACAGACCATGAAAAAGGGACAAAAGGAGACATGGAGATGGAGTCAGAAACCATCACAAATAGCAACAAGCCTGAGGCTGGGGCCTGTAGCTTAGTGGTACAGCACTAGCTGAGCATTTGCAAGGCTCTGGGCTTAATCCCCAGAACAAAAAGGAGAAAAAAATTTAAAAAGGAAAAGGAAAAAACAAAAAACAAAACAGCAACAAGCCTGACAGAGAATCAACACAGGAGAAAGTTCTGATTGTACACTCAGGGGTCAGGGGCATATGTATCAAATGGTTATTTCTGAACTGATGGGGGCCCTGGGCTGAGCAGATGGTGCATTGGGTAGAGAAGAACAGGCTGTGGTGTCCTTGACAGGAAAGCACAGAGGACAGCTGGGCCCTGTGGCCAGGCTGGGGACCAGGCCCCATCTGCTCTCTTACTGGCTTGGAGCAAAATGACCATCCCCAGGGGGTGGCCAGGGCAGGCCCTGTCTTTAGTGGTCTCCCTTGCCTGGGTGTACTCCCCATCAAGGACGTGTGGTTAAGAGGACAGTGCTCCCGATCTTTTGGCCCAGCTCCCTTCCAAACCCAAATGACTTCTCTGGAACCCCAGTGGCTTGTTGTGGTGCTGGCCCCAGCTGTGGTGGGGGCCCTCTAGGGTGGGAAGGGCTTGAGGGAGACCATTCTTGGGATGTTTCTAGGTGGGTGTGTCTTCTGAGGCTTTAAGAGGAGTCCTCAACCTGCCCTAGGAATGCAGGCGGGTACACATGCCCCATCCTCCACCCCTTTGGTTCCTCAGCATGGGACATGCTGAAAGGAGGAACCCTCTGGGTAGAAAGCCTCACTAAGTTGCTGAGGCTGGCTTTGAACTTGAGATCCTCCTGTCTCAGCCTCCCAAGCTTCTGGGATTACAGGCATACACCACTGTGTCAGGCTAATTGCAGTCCTTTCCCAGTGGTCCAGAGACTTGGCTTTTTTTCCAAGTTCAGTCACCCACTTGCTCGGTAATTCTGGCTAATCACATAGCCTCTTGATGCTGTGTGTTCTTCATCGTAATAGCAAGCCAATGCTCAGAATACCCCAGGGACCTCACCCCAAGCTCATGGGCAGAACCACCACTATCACCCTCAGAAGGACAGAAGCTCACATAGGTTAGTTAAGGCAGGTTAGCCAGTAGGCCCTGCCCTTGAGAGAAACATCAGGGTCTGGGTCATCCTTATGAGGGTCAGGAGCACAGTGACACTCAGGTTGGCCATTCAGAGATCTGCACTGGCCACGAGCCTAGGGCCAAAGGGGGTAGGGAAAACAAAGCCTCAAAGTCCCTGTCTGCTTCTGGCTGTGGCAGGAGTGGCTGCCTTGCACAGCACTGCCTGGAAGGAAAGTGAATCTGCAAGGTCCAGCCCAACCACCACACTGAATTTGCTTTCTGCAAATCACAAATGCTAGAGCCTGGGGTCTGTGGAGACAGAGCCCCTCACTGTGAGGGTTGTGGCTAAACTACGAGACTCCTACCAGGATCTGGGTTGGCACAGTTTAGGCAGCCCTAAGGCAAGGAGGGAAGGTGGAACCTGGCCCTCACCTCCTGGTCCCAGTGCCTCCACCCCTGCCACAGCAGGACATCTCTAGTGTCATGACCAGAAAAGGCAGACACAGCACTCCTATGGGAAAGCAGGGAGGGAAGCACATCTGGGCTCCAAAGGGAAAGCAGAGTACACTGGTCTCTGTCCACCCTTCCGCCCACCACCACACAATGGCGCACCTGGGCCTCAGCCAGCATGACGTCCTGGATGATGGGTGGACCTCGGGGCTCGCCATTCTCCAGTCGCACATAGGTGACCTGGTAGCCTCGAATCTGGCCATGCTGCTTGCTGGGGATAGGCAGCTTCCAGGAGACATGCACGGCAGTGGAGTTCAGCGGCTCCACCTCCACCTTCCTCGGCGGCCCACTGGGCACTGGGGGCCAGGTAGAGAAGGAAGTCAGACCTGGTTGTATTGATCTTGGCTCAGGTGGGCACAGCAGACGCCAGGGCCTTGCCTCTGCACCCCACTCTCCCAGGAAAGAACTTGATGTCATTTCCTTAGGGTGTCTAACCTGGTGAGGAATCCACTGCCTGCCACAGGGAGGAGCCCACAACCAGCCTTGCCAACCCCTCTGGCAGGGCTACCTCATTTGGTGGGAGAGCAGATGGGGGGAACAGGTGGAGGTGAGGCACTAGGCCTTCAGCTATCTCAAAATCAGCACGACCTGTACCAACTCTTTCTGGGCCTCCACATTATGGCAATGTCTAGCCAAGGTTGAGTTATGCTGACTCTAAGAGTCTTTGCAGCAATCTTCCCAGTTTTGAACTCTTGAATCTTAGGTGGGGCTGTTTCTCCTACTGTAGTTTTTTAGACTTCAGCTGCTCTGGAGAAAGCCCAAAAGATGAGACTTAGGCATGGGTTGTCCCATAAGCTACATCTCCCCAGTGTGGGTCACAAAGCTTGTACCAGATGAGTCTGCAGGGGCTTGAAAAGGAAAGGCCCTGGGCACTTGGTGGGTGGTGTCTGAGGCAGTGTGCCTCCCTCCCCTGCCCTTCCTCCTGCCACCACTGCCTACCGTCCTCATCGGTGCGCACCAGCACCGGGCTGCTCTCGGGGCCAGGGCCCACATCTGTGTGTGCCCGTACCCACACCCGGTACTCCGTCCACTTCTCCAGGCCCACCAGGTCCCAGCTGGAATGCTCACGGCTGATGCCATCCACCACATGTCGCCCGCGGTCCTCGCCGTCCACCGCCTCATAAGCCACGGAGTACTGCGTGATAATGCCGTTGCGGCTGTCCGCTGGCGGTGGGACCCAACTTACCCGGACTGTGGTGGAACCCGTGCTCACACATGTCACCTTCTGGGGAGGGGCGGAGGGGGCTGGGGAAGACAAATGGGGGGAAAGCAGGCAGATGGAGGGTGGGGAATCACAGGCATGGTGACCAAGTCATAGTGGACTGGAGATTCACCCTGACAGGCTACCTCAAGTGCTGAAAGGGCCATCATGGGGGTCCCTCTAGGCAGGCTGCCACAGAGTCAACAGGACAGCCTGATTTTCTTTGAACTATGTATGGGCTCTCTCCTCTGTCTCACTCACACAGTGTCTCACACATGCATATGGAGTTCTAACAGCGTCTGTCCCATACATATGCTGTCTTGTATAAAACATACACAGTACGCATCCGAATATGGAGAATACAGCTCTTGTCTTCTGGAGACAAGACGCCTGAAAGATTCTTTTGGTGTAGGGCTGCCTTGATCTGTACCTGCCTGGACAGGGTCTCTGTGCGTGAGCTGGTAACCATGCAGACTAGGGGCTAGACACGCAGAAGGCCAGCAGCCCCTGGAGTTTAGAGAAAAAAGTACCTGACAGAGGTGCTCTCACTCAATGGGTTCCTTGGGGGTCAGGAGGCAGGTGTGTCCTCATCATGCCCAGTTACACTTCCAGACTCTATGTCCACTGAGGAGACTGTTGCCAATGTAGGGGCTTCCTTCCATCTCAATTTCTGTCACCACTCCTATGTCTGGGTGACTTTGGCAGCTCCTCAACTCACTGGCTCCAGAGTCCCTTATTTCTAGGTCTTTCCTCTCCCCTGCATGGCTGTGGCCCTGCCCTGTACACTGCCATTGCTGGGCAGGACCCTACCTTGAAAACTGTGACCTCCTATCTTCCCCTGCAGACCCCACCTCTCATCCCAGCTCAGCTGTCCCCAGGCCTCCAGCACTACTACTCTTCAGCCCTTGGGACCACCATCCATCCACTGCCAACCTTGCTGCCCTTATTATCCAGCTTCAACTCCAAGGTCACTAGCTCACCACTCTTACCCATACCTCCAACTCTCACCTCCTCATCTTTCCATCTTTGCCTGGCGCACACCAAGCTGTGAGAATGCAACTCTGCCTTCTCTGAGGCAGCACCAGAATAGATAAAACAAAAAAACAAAAAAAGCTACCTCCCCATGGAGGCTGCCTTCCAGCAGCCCCTCCCCAGTGGTCTCCCTGGGGACCTCCATGCTGCTTGCCAGTGTCTATTCTCTACCCAGCTGACTCTGCGCCACTTGGCATGGGACCCGATCAACCTTCTCCACACTCCCTAAACCTTCAGCCCCCCTTGCCTCTGAGAATGTGATCCTATCTTTGCAGAAAAAACCGTGCCCTCCACCAGCAGCTCCTGTCATTTCTTGCTACCAGATCCACCCACCTACCTGCATTTGCACCAATTTTCTCATGCCACACTAAGGCCACGGTCTCCTATCACCCATGCTCTACCTTTGCTTCCCCTCCGCCTCCTGACACTCCACCAGTTACCCTTCTTTCTCCAAGCTTCCTATTTTGTTCTACTGACTCTCTCCCAATAATATTTAAATATGCTTGAAATTTTCACATCTTAAAAGAAAACACCATCCTCAGTGCCACAGCCTTCTCTGGCTACCATTGTCCCCCTCACAGCTGAGCTTCTTGACAGCATCTGAGCTTGCTGTCCTACTTCCTCACCTCCCACACAGTCCTCACAATGCCACAACTTCCATCCAAGCCCACTCTTCCATACCACCAGATCCAGCAGGAAGGCCTGTGTTCCTTTTCCTGACACTCGACAGCAGCCTCTGGTCTACCTCTTGAAACTTCCTTTTCTTCTAACCTCCAAAACACTTCTCCATAGACTTGCTCCCACCTCTAGTCTTTCAGGTCCGCCTCCATCCCAGGCCCTGCCAAGTACTCCAACCTGGATAGTACCTGGCATCTTGAACTTGGATGTGTGAAACCAGGCACACTCTTCAAACCTGCTTCTGTGCATTTCCTACTCTGGGTTGGCACTCTTCTTGTGGGCCTCACAAAGCAGTAGTAAGATGAACCTCTGCCTCCCTTTTCCTTAGCCCCCTACCTTGCTCTCTATTACCAAATCCCAGCCAGCTGACACCCCAGAGAACTCTCAAAATCTACACACTACCCCATCTGAGCCACTGTCTTTTGCCTACACTAATGCAAAGCTTCCTAAGTGGTCTTCTGCTTTCTCTCAGTCTGCCCTGTCCATTCTCACAGAGCCAGAGCCAGCCCTCTGTTCCTAGGTCTTGAATGTTATGGCTCCAGCAACCGCTCTGGCCACACTGGTCTCCTGCTCATGCTTGATCACCTGCCTCCCTGGTTTCCCAGCCTTTGGGCTGCCATGCTCCCTGCTCCTGTTCCCCAGCTGGCTCCCACCTTTGCCTGCGCTATGCATGGGGTCTGGCCCCTAGCATCACTTAGATGCTTCTAGATAAATACATGAGCTCAAGGTCACCACTAGTTGATACGCACACAGTCCCACATCATACAGTCTTCACACACTGCATATTTATAGTCATTATATGTGGTTACCGTCTCAGTCCCATAGTGCCCGGCCAGTCACCCACTGCCATCTCATCAAATAGAAAGCCTTGACATAATGGCCCATTCTGGTTGTGTGATCACAGATATGGAGTCACATGCACACTCTCACAAGTCTGTCATCTAGAGAGCTACAGAAACCCACAGACATGGTCATGGGGAACCCCACCTAGGATACACGGACACATATAAAGGGGCTGCACAGCCAGATGGTAAGGTGGGGTCACACGCACTCACAGGTGGTATCTCACATGCAATAACACTGTCACTGAGTCTCACGCAGGCAGAATACAGTAATATACAATGCCATTCAGTTGTCGTGTGAATGTCGGGGTCCCACACAGACATGGGACACATTCTGTCACAAAATCACATTCTCACAGATCTGTCCCCAAGTGCAGTGGGCTCAGAGGTATTATATGGCTCATGTGTAACTCATGGTGAGGTTATGAGGAAGGGGATGGGGTGGATGAGATGTGGGGCCATGGGAGGGAAGACAGCCGCCAAAGCAGGTCTGGGACATGGTGGGACCACCAAGTCACTAGTGTGACCCAGTGTGAGAGGGGTGAAGGATGGAGCTGAATCACAGACACAGAACTTACCTGGGTTGGGTGAGGGAGTGCGGGGGGAGGTGAGGGTCAAAAGTCTAGGCAAGGAGCAGGGGGGACAGCCACCACCTGGATACAGACTAGGGGCACTTACCTCATTCTTGGGGTCCAGACTTAAAAGCCCAGACCAGAGTTACATGCTAGACCCAACAGAGCTGACCAACCACCTGGTCAAGGGGGAAGGGTGTGTGTTCTGTGTCCCCCGCCCCCCAGCAAGAGGTGACAGGCAGTGGCCTCAGAAGACACTTACTGGACTGTGCTGTGCGGGCCTCTATGGTGGGGGTGAAGACGCCCACACCCATATCCGAGCGGGCAGCCAGCTGGAAGCGGTACAGTGTGTCGGGCTTCAAGTCCTCTAGCGTGTAGGAGGAGGTGGGGTCGAAGGTCACCTTGTGCTGGAAGAACAGGGAGCGCTCACTGACTGTTCTGACCTCAAAGGCCAGACAAGTTCCCCACACAGGCTGCAACCTGCACCCTGGGGACACATTGTGGCTCCAGGAGTGGCTCCACCCAAGGTCACATGGATCCTATGAGAAAAGCCTGGCCTGGCCCATGCCACAGGTGCCTCATAGACATGGGCCACATGACCCCAAGGACACTTCTGGGCTGTGTCAGGGTCACTTGAGTCACAGAGCCTAGGAGATCCAATGGCAGACCCGAAGCACAAGGGTGGCAAAGCCTACAGAACCACACAGGCTGTGTGAGTCACAAAGCTCCAAAGAGAAACCCTAGCGGCTATGCCCACATCAGCCACAGAATCCAAAAAAATCTTGCCTGGGTGAGCTAATCAGACTCCCTGAGGCCAGGAGGACCCCCTCCTCCCTGTGCCCATCCCAGCCTCAGGGCTCACCTGCTGGCCTTCATCCTCTGCTGCCCAGTATACCAGCTCATACTTGATGATCCGCTCCTGCGGGGGCAGCAGCCATGAGAGCTGGATTCTGGTGTCCGACTCAGCCTCAGCCTGGAAGTCCGCGGGCTGTGCAGGCACTGCAACACCCCGCCCCGGGCACTGTCAGCCTTGCCACACCCCCAACAGCAGGGTGCCCAGGAAAAGCAAGCTTCACTCTCATACTCTTGTCCTGCATCCCAAGTGACCACATATCTATGGAGTATGGCACCCTTACCCACTCCCAACCTCACAGCCTATCACAGTCCCAACTCACCCCACCTCTGTAGTGGGCTGTCCAGCCAGCAGATACTCCAACATACCTCCCTGCTGCGTCTTGACCTGGATAGTGGGGCTGGGTGGGCCATCACCCACGGCGGTAAAGGCAAGCACGCGCAGGCTGTAGGTGATGCCAGGCAGCAGGCTGCCCACAGTGGTGAGGAGCCCTGCATCGGTGTTGTGCTTGTGCCAGGCACTCAGGGGGCGGCGGGAGTCTGGAGTGTAATAGACACGGTATCCCCGCACCAGGCCATTCGGTTCCTCAGGTGGCTCCCACTGCACCAGCATGGTGCTGGCGCTCAGCATGCGGGCCTGCACTCGACGCGGAGGACTGGAGGGTGCCTGCTCACCCGTGCGTGCCCGCACTGCCTCACTCGGTGGCCCTCGCCCGATGCTGTTCACCGCCAACACACGAAAGGCATATTCTGAGAAAGGGCTGAGGCCGCCAATACTGTAGCGGGTAGTGGCTACACCATCCACCTCCTGGAAGGGGCCTTCTGTGCCAGTGGCACGGTACTGGATGCCGTAGTATGATACAGGCTCTGAGTTCCCAGAGTCCCAGGTGAGGGTGACACTAGTGGCAGTTGTCTCTGTGACCATAAGATCAATCGGAGGCTTCGGCAAAGCTGGGGACAAAGCAGATAACTCAGGGCTGCCTAAGGTCATGACCCCAGGAACCAATCATCCAAGAGCACCTAGTGTGGCCACCAGGGTATGGCCCACTTAGAAGAATGGCCTGAAAAGCTTATGGTGACCTCTGAGGGCACCTAGTGAGGAACTGCAGCCAGGCCTGTTAGTACTCCCAGGGCTTGGGGTCATTTAGTATGTAACACGTCATCCCTGAGATTTATACTCACTGCAGCCCCACACAGGCCCACCCAACTCACCCAACAAACAGACCCAGAAGTGATGTGGGGGATCTTTGAAGTCCCACATGGATGGAAAGCATCCAGCCTAGATAGCAGAGGTTTGCCTCTGCAGCTCACCTGCACTCACCTGGTGGTGAGTATGTGCAACAGGAGGAGGGTAGGGGACACGGATCCTGAATTATGGAGCTATCAGCCCCAGCAGCCCCATGCCCTGGTTCAAGAGTGCCTCAGGTCTACACTGTTCAATGAATAAGGACAGTACCCATCAGTACCAGCACTGCCCTGGGGCTACACTACCATGCTGTTGCAGCCTTGCTCTCGTGGAGCTTGCATTCCAGTGAGAAAATCAACAAACGAGTGGATAATAACCATGTGCAAGGACAGCAGGCAAAAGGTGCTGAGATTCAGAAGAATCCACGGAAGCTCCTTGGATGGGGTAACAAGGGAGGGAAAGCCTCACACAGCGCTGAGGCCTTAGTGGGAGATGGAGTCAGTGACAGGAAGGGCTGGGTGGGGAAGTGAGGCCACTGAGAACAGCATATGCCTGTGTAGCCAGTGGTGCTGAGGGTGGTGGCCAGCAGGCCCTGGGGGACACAGTGAGGATCCTGATCTATATCCTGAGAGCAATGGGAGCCACTGAAAGCTCTCTCTCTTTCTTAAAAGCAAGTGATATGGAGGTAGGGGTATAGCTCAGTGGTGAAGCACCTGCCTTGTGTGCATAGGGCCCTGAGTCCAAGAGAGGAGGGGATGACAAGATACTGGTTTGTATCTTTAAAAAGAACACATAAGTTGTAGAACAGAGAACGGATCAGAGAAGATGCAAAGAGACCAAGAAGGAATCCCTTACATGTGTGTTATGTACAAGTTATATACATGAGCCTATGCCCAGTGCCCCAGGCAGAGTGAACTCAGTGCCCACTACCATTTCTACAACCTTCTTGCTGGGAATCTATCTGATCCCAGCAAGTACTATGTAGTGGTTATTGGGGAAGGCTGTGGATTTAGATCACCACAACTGACATTCCTGTTCTGTCTTCTCCTGTGTGACCCTAGGCAAATGACATAGCCTCTCTGTGCTTCAAGTCTCTCACTTGTAAAACTGGGATAATAAGAGCATCTACCTCCCAGAGTAATTAAAAAATAAAGCAAAATAAGCCGGGCGCGGTGGCTCACGCTTGTAATCCCAGCACTTAGGGAGGCTGAGACAGGAGAATCGCGAGTTCAAAGCCAGCCTCAGCAATGGCGAGGCACTAAGCAACTCAGTGAGACCCTGTCTCTACATAAAACACAAAATAGGGCTGGGGATGTGGCTCAGGGGTCAAGTGCCCCTGAGTTCAATCCCCGGTA